>JAOVVO010000125.1:0-153779 GCA_028564675.1 Onchocerca lupi | reverse complement strand
TTAGTTGAATTGTGTGTACATTATTTCGTAATTTTAATGGTAGCTAAATTTGTTGAGTAATCAGGAAACCAATTATAAGGTTGTCTAAATGTAATTATCCAGTCCAAAGACCAAATCACATGACTAATCAACAAAAAGGCAATTATCAGCGTCTGCGCCGGCACTTAATGGCACCCAGACAGAATCTGTGCCGGCACTTAATGACACCCAGACAGACGGGGCGTGGATAAAAAACGAAATATAAGCAACGACGATAATTAAAATGAGGAGTTGAGTTCGATCAGTTCGGTCAGTTCAGTTCAGTGCAATTCAGTCACAATCAACCAACGACGTCAACTCCATCTCAACGAACTACTACCTCCCATTCCATTTTTAAATTTTTTATACGTTATCCATATATATCTCTGTCAATTATTGTGTACCGCCTCAGCTAATACTGGACGACATCTCACGTATTATATTTGAAGTAATAAAGTGTTTCTATTACTTAGTGTCGTGAAGCACCCTCATTCCAAACAAACCTAGTTTCACGACAATTACTGAAAATCTATATTGCTCCGGTTTGCCAGTTTCAAGATTGTTAAACTGTTCCGTAATGGCTTTAGAGATCTGAACGGAGTTTTAACATTTCGTGTTCTTTGCAAGAAACTGGTTTCAGATTCGAATTGATAATCGCATATTGAAATGTTGATTCAATCAAATTTCCCATACAAAAACGAAATAAGTTTTATACTTCCGTCTGATTTATCCATTCTTTCTTATACATGATTCTTTGCATCATTTTACTATGTCAAGAGAAAGTGATTCGTGTCCTTTCTCCAATTGTTCCGGAAATTTTCAGTCAAGAACGGTGAATAGTCCACTAGAGAATGGTTCATGTATGAAAGGTATGAAGAAAGATGATGATAACACGAAAGATAAAGGAAAAAAAAGTGGTAATAAAACAGAAATACGAGAAAAAAAAGTAATGTATGGGAGATGGGTAAAGATGGATGCTGTGTTGCTGTCATGGACTTTTATTAGGAGAAGTATGAAGAACTTTTATTAGTTAATTAATATTTAGAATGTGCTCTATTGTGTCATCTATTCATTATTTTCTTTCCTTTCAATATGCTAGAGTAGAGCTGTCTATTGATAATTGGAGTAATTCAGCATAAGCTAGACAACAATGAATATTTTATTTTCTTCTAGATTAATTGATAAATTTCAGATTGGATTGCTTATACTCAATCTGAAAAGCATAATTTTTATCAAATATTTTGAATGAAAAATTGCTAAAACTGTTTGATGAAATGCCATTTGATGAGAAATGTACATATACTTACGCAAGAAATGAATTATCTCTTTTTTGCATTTCTTCTGTTCAAAGTCTTTTAATGCAAATTTCTCTCAATGTCATCCAATTTTTGTAATGGCACGATAGTTGCAGTAATAGTATTAATTGAGATAAAATGATTGGAACTCTTAGCAGCACAAGTAAACGTGGATTAAACGGAATGTTTTAAGGGCTAACATCGTAGACTGATATGAAGAAATTCAACTATCTTTGATATGAAGTTGCATTAATTTCTGATATTTCATAGTGATGCCCCATGAAAGATTTTTTTTTAGGTACAAATTGATTTGTCATACGTATAAAATTATTCAGTTGTTTTCGGATTAATAAGCTAAAAAATAACTCAATAATTCGCTTGGAGAAAATTAGATACTAATATATAATGTCAAAATTTTGAATCGGTGAATTAATTTGTCAGTTTTATTCTTCCGTCTGAAGATTAGTTCACTAATTTTTTTGAGTAGAGAAGATTTTAAAGATGTATATTTTATCATTTTTGTTTTTTTTGTTGAGAGAACGCACTGTTACGAGATAATCTGATTAAAATACAAAAAGATTTCTTCAGTAGAAAAGTACCTTTGAAAAGATCAAAAAAAAAAAAAAAAAAAGTGCAAAATTTGGTCAATTATAAAGTACGTTTGTTTATTAAAATTGTAAAAGTTATAAAAATTTTTTTCCATCGTGAATTTATCATTTATTTCTTGAGTTGCACTTGATTTTGGTCATGAGCTTTTATGGGGTTGTTACTTTCGAGAATTAGAAGTGAGGAAAAAAATAATAAATTATGAATATTAAAGGATGTAACGAGTATAAATTGATTTCTCATACGTATAAAATTATTAGTTGTTTTCAGATTAAGAAAATAATAAGAAAAAAATTATTCAATAATTTGCTTAGAAAAAATCAGATATTAATATATAAAATCAAAAATTTGAATCCTGTCATTTCAGCATATATGAAGTTTTCTTACCTGAAAGAATCATCTTACAATACAGATTAGTCTCTCGTACAATGTAGACCAAACAACCTATTCTTTTGTTCATTTTCCGAATTGTCTAGCAATCATTAATTTTCTATCATTCGTCCAAATCATCCTATTTTAAATCATCCCATGAAAAAATCCGTATAACCCCTTTCATAAATACCAACAATAATTGTGACTTTTCCATTATATCAAGAAATCCGATAGGCCTAAAATTGTAGTTGTCGCCATAATGACATTTGCTTATGATCGTGTCAACATAAAATATGAATTTAATGAGATGTAAGAATGCTAGAAATCAATAACTCAAGACTGCTAGCTATAAAACTACGAGTTACAGGATAGAAGCAACAGATAAAGAATTTATCAGTGTGAAGCGAATGCTTTGTTATATTTTTAAATTACAATCCCTCACTGCTATTTTTAAATCGTAAAGACATTTTTTGAAATTTGAATAATTTTTAAATTGAATGAACGAAATAAAACATTTCACCTTTTGTTGACCTTTTTTAACATTTGCTATCTGAGATAAATATTGATTGATCGATATTAATGACAGGTTTTTAAATATATGATTTGTACTAATAAACTTGCTTGTTTTGCTTTTTTTGTTTACTATTCTCTCCAGATTCATTTTTCAATTCAAAACTTGCTTCACTCGCACCAAAAAAAAAGAAACTTCATTATCATTGATGTTACATTGCAATAAAAAATAACATTTTATTTAATGGAATTTGTGAAAAATTTAAATTATTTTTTAGTCATCACTAAAAGAATGAACAAGTTTGAAAGAACTAGTTTAATTATAGTTGATTTTTTTTTTTCAACTTGAAATATCCGAACATCATTTGAAGGATTTTTTTTTCAAATAATTTTAAATATAAATTTTTTTGTAATAGATAATTCTGCTAACAATTGAATAAATATAACATATTATTCTGCATATCAGATTTTTCCTATAATCATTTTTCATTATATCAATAATAAGTAGTATTTTCTATTCAATTATTGTCAATCGATTTCATACTTTTAAAGTTTAGCATATTTTTGATCGTAAAAATTAGAAAAAAAACAAATCAAATCGTATCCTTCATGAAGTACCAATAACACTGGACTTTCATGAAAAACTGTTTGTTAAGGTTAATAGGACTGCTAGCCGAGATCTCATTCACTAATTATGCCATCCGTTCATTCTTGAAAATTAACATATTTCATTGATTTCGTGAATTTCAATAATTATCTCACTTACTTCCTTATTTATTCTTATTAAATTTGTTAAAATAATTGGTATGAATAGTTGAACTTTTGGATCTCAATTTTGCATTTTAAAGTGAAAAAATTCTATTCAGCTAAATCTATCGCGCAGTAATATATGCATCATCAAAATGAAATTTGTCAAAACGATTTATTTTTTTTGTAAAAATAAATTTGATTGAGTTATGTTGAAAGATTAAAACATTACTGAAATATGCAAATTTGTATTATAAAATTTTAGCTATAAAAATATGATTGTTATTTCTATGTGTATTTTTCATTAATTCAATCACCTTCACTACACGTTTTAATCTGTTTGCTGGATTATTTCAGCGGTATTTTAATGACTGTTCTACAAATAGCTTTAAATGAAAGTGAAAAGGATGAAATTTAAAAGAAAAAATAATTTTAAATATGAATGATATCATAAAAGTTCATTAAAGAAATTCGTAATAAAATATATCGATTGAATAAACTAAGTTTAAATTTAATAAACATTAAAATTTGATAGCAAGAATGAGTACAATACTAGAATTTACAATAAATAAAGATTTAAATTTGAGATTGAAATTTAAATTTATTAATTAAGAACTGAATAGTTTTGTATTTCGAATTAAGTTATATGGAACGCTATATGGATCATAGAATAATCATTCGAATTTCACATATTTCCAATACTTTTAAAAGTATTTCAAAATACTTTTAGATAGTTTTATACTTTTAAGGAAAGTGTGTTCTGTACAGGACTGTACTGATAAGTTTGTTGTTTTTCAAATTATGAATCACTGGAAAAATCAATCAGATCGGAATATTTGGTAATAAAATTCATTACAGGTATTTCTTCACTCTTCTGTGTAAAGAACGAAGAGGGAGAAAAATAGACTGGAATAAAAGGAGGCGGCAAAGAAGCGATGGAAAAATATCACAAGGAAAAAAAAATAAAGGGAGATGATAAAAGAAGTAAAGTGGAGAGAGATGAAAGTAAAGGAAAAGCCAGACAAAATGAAAGAGGGAAGAATTTGAAGAGAAATGAAAGTGACAAGGAAATTAGTAGGGGATCGACAGATGAAATAAACAATGAAATAAAAAAAGATGAAGAAAATGAAAGAGTGAATAAAAATAAAAGAAGTGATAGAATACAAGAAGCTAAGAGTGTCGGGGAAGATGAAGAAGAGAAAAGAAATCAAACAATTGCGAGAATGAGAAAAGATGAGAAGGAGGAGAAAATAAAGAAATCATTAGAAAGAGACTGGAATATCGATGATATAGATTATTCTACGATAGATAGGCAAATTATTCGAAGTTTGACTCCTGAAATGGCCAACGAAATGAAGGTACGAGGGATTATATTCTATGAGGACCTCGGTGATTCTTTTTTTCTTCCTTTCCGAGTTATTTTCTCGATAATTTTTGATCTCTTTCTAACGAATGATCTTTGTACTTTCGTGTTTTTTTCTTTTTTTTTTTTTTTTTTTTTTTTTTCATTCAAAAAATTTGGATAAACTATTCTGGACAATGTTCATTTGCAATAAGAATATGCAAATGAATACTGGGCAGCAAAGAGAGAGCAGGAGAGCATGTAAGATGATAAGAAGATATTTCAGTTCTACTAAGAACGTTATCACAGGTTGATCTTATCACTTCTTCAAGTGCACAATGATGATAAAGAGATAAATGAAAGCAGATACATTGCCTGTTATTCCATCTTGAAAGTTTCTGGAAGTCTTCCCGAGAATTTCATCTCATTTAGCCTTAGCTTCAACTCATTCTAATGAATTTTTTTAACGAACAACTTTTGTTATCACCACCACCACCACCATTTACTAATTTCTCTCAATTATTTCTTTAGGCAAAGGAACATTTTCTATAGTAAAGAAAGGATGGTGCAATATGCTAGCAAGAATGGTTGCTATAAAAATAATCGACACAAGGTAGTAATCAAATGTAATACTGAGTATTTTATCAATATTTTATCACCAATGGGACATCTTTAATTAATTTACTATTAATCGAATATTCGTGATTAATTTATTATTAATTAGATATTTGCAATTAATTTATCATTACTCGAATAATGAAAAAAGCTATTGCCTCAATTCCTTCATTCCCTTTCATCTTACAATTTTCTCTTCATTTATCAAATTATCCAGTTAAAAAAAACCATCATTTGAATTTTTCATGGCTCCATTCAAACATATACTGTTTTCATTTTCCCCTACAAATGACCAATAATAAATCAGATATACTTTAGGAAAGATTCAAAATACACGAAAAAATGTTTGCCACGTGAGATTGAACTTGTCCGAAAGTTGCAACATGACAATATTATTAAAGTCTATGAAGTATCTTCTTAAATTTGAAGAAAAAAAAAGTTTTATTTGTATTCTATGCAAAAATATTGTTAAAATTATCAGATATTTCACTTATTATTATATCGAAATTAACTTGAAGATGAAACAAATTGTTTACTTCATTTCAGTTTTTCATTAAAACTTTTTATTCTTAAAATTTTCAAATTTCGATTCTTAAATTTTCAGGTAATTGAAAAAAATCCTTATGTTTGTATTATACAAGATTTTACAAGTAGAGGTGATTTATTACAAAAAATAAAACGTAAAAGTAAAATTGATGAAAGGGAAGGAAGAATACATTTTCGACAACTTATTGAAGTGATGAAGGTATCAAACTGTCCAAAATTATCTCTTCATGTGAACACTAATTAAGGTCAAATGATTAAAATTGAGACTTGAAACCGAAATTTAGAAAAAAAATGTCCTTTTTGAAAATTTGAAAAAAAAAAAAAAAAGATTATTTTCTAGTATTTAAAGTCAATGGAAGTTGTACATCGGGATATCAAATGTGAGAATATATTGCTCGATTCATGCGAAAATGTTAAAATTACCGATTTTGGCTTTGCGCGATTATTGAAAAAGGGTGAAAGATCAAAAACATTTTGTGGTTCTCGAGCATACTTAGCTCCGGAAATTATTAGGTTTGATAGATTTACAGTCCATCTTTTATCTATATTTTTATAGCAATAATCTAGCCAAGCTTTTTGTCACATAATTTTGAAGTAATAGTCTATCCTTGAATGGGCATATATTTTCTCGTACATCAATGCAACAGTCAATTTCGAATCTGATATTGTTTTCTTTTTTTTTTTTTTTTTTTTTTTTTTTTAGAATTAACTATTATGCTAGCATTTTCC
This sequence comes from Onchocerca lupi, assembly GCA_028564675.1. Classification (NCBI taxonomy): domain Eukaryota; kingdom Metazoa; phylum Nematoda; class Chromadorea; order Rhabditida; family Onchocercidae; genus Onchocerca; species Onchocerca lupi. Next base: position 146,999 of record JAOVVO010000125.1, on the reverse strand, counting down.
GATGATACTAAATGTTGATTTAAAAATGTTTAAATTTTTTTCGGAGAGGAAACAAATCATCTCGTTGTGACAGTAAAATAAATTTCAAAATAAAGAAAAATACGAAATTTTGAAATTTCCGCAGAGCACAACCATATGATGGATATCTATCGGATATGTGGAGTGCGGGAATTGTATTATATGTGATGATCACTGGAATGATGCCTTATAATGATAAAGATGTGAAAAAAATGCTGGAAAGACAATTGCAGCACAGGTCATAAAATATATGATTAAATTTGAATATATTTGAATTTTCATGTCATTTTATATGAGTGTATATATGTTTTATTTCGAATTTCGATTACAATTTAAATTATAATTGAATTATAGGTTAAATTGTTTATTTAGTTATGTCATCTGATTGAATTCTAATATAATTCAAATCTACATTACATTTAATCATTTTTTCGGAATAATCTTAGTTTCAAATTTTCCGGCCAAATGTTTTTAATACTATTTTTCTCTGTTTTCAATAGTATTTTTTTTATATCTGAATTATTTTTATATTTTGATTCTTGTTTCTTAATATTTTGAAATAATTTTAACCTAAATATTTCCTCTTTTTATAATTTTTTAGTATTTTATTATTAATATTATTTTTTTTTTGTCATCATTATCAAGAATGATTAAATAATGCATATTAAAAGTGTTTTATTAGATATCCTAATCCATAAGCTAAGATTTTTTTTTGTAGCATTTCATCATAAATTTGAAATATTAAAATTTTTTAAATATATCTTTAAAAAATTTGCTATTAATAATGCACATATATAATTTTTAATGTTTATTTTATTTATTTCGATCAATTATTATTTTAATATTCCATCGTTTTTATTTGTTTTTAATATTTCTTTTTCGAAAATTTCACTTAATTGTTTGATATATTTTCAATTAAATTATTTAGGATAGCGTATCGACCAACAACAGAAATAAGTACTGATGCGAAACGGTTAATTTATGATATTCTACATCCGATACCTCAAAAAAGATTAACAATTGAGGGAGTATTACGTTCCAGATGGCTAGCTGGTGTTAAATATCGTATCCTGGTTCAAACTATTAATGATTCAATAACAACAAATTCTGATAAACCTACTTGAAACATTCTTTTCTTTTAATTTTAAATATATATATGTACATAAGTATTTACACAAAGTTTGTTATCATTTGTAATAAAAAAATTCAACCTTATAACATCATCTCATCAAATGAAATAAAAATAAAATCGATAATTATTTCCTTATCATAGTATATGTTTTAGCATTTTAATCAGAAAAGAATAGATGAAAATGATAGGATAAATGAATGCTTCAATTAAAATTAACAAAAAATTAATTAAATAATACATTAATAATCCATTAATTAAATAATACATTAATAATACATTGATTAATAAAAAAATTAAAAAAAAAACACTTTATTTACACACTTAAATACTCAAACATTTAAATTGTTTCATTAAATGCTAACATTTTCCAATATTTCTTTCTCTTTATTTTACATTGTTATTGTTTATGGCCATTATGCAAATCCAATCTTAGCTCTATTAAAATTGTATCATATTTTAAATCTAAAACGATATTCGCAAATGCTATTATTAATCATTAGCAGTAATAATCATTTTATTTTAATTGGTCTTTGAACAAAAATTAACCTTTTGGAATTTTAATTGAAATGAATTTGCATGATGGGATGATTGTAGTTGCAAATTGGAAGTGAATTAAAAAAAAAAAGGAAAGGAAAGGAAGGAAATCGATATTTTCGAATTTTGAGAAAGTAGGAATTAATGTTGATGGCACTGATAGCGTATGAGAAATGCATTCTGAGACATTGTTTTCTGTTGGTAATATTGATTAGAGGTATAGTGATTATAATAATGATAACAATAGATTAGTCGATTTTTTTCTCCCATTCTACCCTCATTATTTGATTAGAAGGTTAGAAGATGGCAGATATTTACAGCCTATTGATTGAAAAGCGGAATTCATCGTCGAATTAAATCGATCTTTGGTTCATCTCGTCCTTTTTCATTTCTTTTGCCTTGATTTTAGACACAAAAATTGTTGTATTAACTCATTTTTAGTGAGTTTTGCACAATGCTTCGATATAATTTTGGCATAATTACTGCAAATTCATGGATTTGGCCTTTACGCCAAGCTTCTACATTCAGGTATGTATGCATTTTACACTTTTGTGAACCATTGAATTATCACTATATTTTGATTGTTTAATTTTTCAAGAATCCATTAGCAATTTAAAAGGTCTTTTCATGGGAAAAAATTATGCAAGTTAAAATGTGAAGTTTGAATGTATATTTAAGTTGTCATAAATGTGAGTTTCAAGGCAATAATGAAAAATTTTCGTTTGCAACAACATATTCTTACATTATAGGGAACTGCAAGTAAATTATAGTTTGAATGATTTAAAAATGAATTTCATTGTCATTAAAAAATTTGTTGTACAGGAAACAGTTTTTCTTTTTCTTTTAAATGCTTAACTGTCGTAGTCTAGAATTTCTATTATATTTAATTTTCAGTGGATCTGGCTTAACATCAGAGAAATTCATGAAAAATCCAGAAAATGAACCGGTATTAACGTATCGAAAAGGTAGTACCGAAAGAATAGCCCTTGAAAAAGCAATGTCAGATATAGCCGGTACAATTACAGATGTTCCGTTGGTGATCGGGAATGAAAAGATTTCGAAAAATCTTGATAAAAAACAAATTATGGTGAAAAGCATATGTTTTAGAAATTATATTAAATTTTGTTCCAATTTCAAGATTAATTTCTTAGTATTTTATAGTTTTTGGGTTATCATGAAGGTTAACCAATGAAACCCAAAAGATTCGAACTATTGTCAACTTAAAGAATTGGTAAACTTCACAGAAAAGATCTATTCGCTTTCGTGAAGATAGTAAAAGGTTACATCTGGAATGTTGTAGAGCCAGCCTTAGGAAACATTTCGCACTAAGTGATCGAATAATACTAGTCATAATCTTAAGTTTTTTGAAATTGACTTTTCAAATTCTTTATGCTAATATGATGTGCTACCATTTTCAATTGAAACGTGAAAATATTTCAGCCTTCAGATCATCAGAAAATTATTGCACGGTTTGCACATGCTACTACGGAACAGATTAAAGAAGCAATTCGAATAGGACTAAGTGCCAAACATAGTTGGGAACGCAAGTCATTGAGGTGCTATTTGTATTCTTCTGAAAATAAAGTATTTTAGAATGTTATATTTTATCGCTACATGAAATGTTCTTGCATCATTTGGTTGTTAATTGTGCTGCTGATATTGTCGGACATGATTAGTTTTTAGGCAGTTATCCTAATGTTTCTTAATTTACTTTTCTACTTCCCTTTTTCTTTACGCACTTTTTTTTTCTTTTGTCCTTTTTTCTTATTATTCTATTTTTGAAAATTTGAAATAACTCATTTCAAAGAAATGATGAAAGCAGTTATACGCTTTGTGATATTCTGTATTTCAAAGACACCATGCACAGTCATGATATGGAAGATCAAAATATAAAAGAATTCTTTGCATTTGTGTAGATTTGAATTCCTTTTCTAATTCATTTATTTTAGAGAACGAGCAGATATCTTCTTGCATGCGGCTGATTTATGTGCTGGGAAATATCGTATGAAACTCAATGCTGCCACAATGCTTGGACAAGGAAAAAATATTGTACAGGCTGAAATTGATTCAGCTTGTGAGCTAGTCGACTTTCTCAGATTTAATGCTAAGTTTGCTTTGGACCTGGAAAAATATCAGCCAATTTCACCAAAAAATGTTACTAACACAATGGCTCTTAGGTAACGTATTTGTATTAGCTTAAAATAAAATTTCAAATCGCTTCCAAATTACCTTGCAGTCCAAAAATTGGTCATCTATCTGTGCAAATAAAATTACGAAAGATGACTTCATTTTCGATTTATGATCGCATTTTATCATATTCCTTTGATCGGATTGATATCAGAATTGTTTTAATCATATTTTTCATTTATATGGTAAAATTCTTGGAATTTTTCATTCACTTATGTGGTGAGATTCTTAGACTTGAAAGTTAATACGAAATTTATAGTTAATACGAAATTTATTATAGGAGTCTCGAAGGATTTGTTGCTGCTATTGCGCCATTTAATTTTACAGCAATTGGTGGCAATTTGGCTACAGCACCAGCTATGATGGTAAACTGTTCTTGTACATAATATTAAATAGTAAAATATGTTTATATGTTGTAAAACTTATTATTTATGTCACAAATTTATCGCAATAATCAAATGAATTAGGAATTATTTTAGGGTAATGCTGTGTTATGGAAGCCATCATGTACTGCTGTATTAAGTAATTATTTTATTTACGAAGCTTTAGAGGAAGCAGGTAAGCATTATTGATTATTAATTCTCTTCATTTATAGCCAGAACTTTGAAATTCAAGTATTTCAAGATGGTTTATGTTTCAGATAGTCAGTGACATGTTTATGAATTTTGTCAGTAGTTGAATATATCATTTTATAGGTCTTCCGGCTGGAATTATTTCATTCTTACCATCTGAGGGTCCCGTTTTTGGGAATGCTATTACTTCTTCTTCCTATCTTTCTGCCATCAATTTCACCGGTTCTGTACCAACATTCAAGTATTTGTGGAAGAAAGTTGCCGAAAATTTGGACACTTATATTTCATTTCCGAAATTGATTGGAGGTTTGTTTTTGCAGTTTAACCAAATTTAAAAAATAAACCACAAATAATCTTCCTGCAAAAGTAGATAAAGAATAAAGAAAACGAATATTGCCCAAGTGTTGTAAAAAAGATTCAGAATACTGTTTACTAGAAATGATATTTTTAGAATGTGGTGGTAAGAACTTTCATTTCATTCATCCATCAGCTGATTTGGATACGGTGGCACCATGTACAATTCGTGCGGCGTATGAATATCAAGGGCAGAAATGCAGTGCATGCTCACGAATTTTTGTACCTGAAAGTTTGTGGTCCTCACTGCAAACAAAACTTCAAACTATACAAAAAGAAATTAAAGTTGGCGATGTAAGTGTTTACTTCATTTCTTAATTTTATCTTTAAAATTCTGGAACCTATAATCATATATTGTAGTATTGGGACTTATTTCGTTCTTTCTAAGGGCTTCTCTTTGGAAGGTAGTAATTCTCTGACTCGCAATCATAACAGGTAGAAACATTAAGTATGAAGTTGATTGAAATTCAAATTGTTTGTTAATCAACTTTGTTGTAGGTGCGTGATGGTTCAATCTTCATGACAGCGGTCATCGATGCAAAGGCTTTCAAATCAATCAGGTCATATATTGATTATGCCAAAACAGGTGCAGATGGGGCGAAAATCATTTTTGGTGGGACATATGATGATTCTAAAGGATATTTTATTCAGCCAACTCTCGTACAAGTTGATAAGTGGGACTCCAAATTGCTTAAAGAGGTATATTTATACTTATTTCTATGCATAATTTGGCTTTTACTGTCTTAGAAATTTTTCACGAAGCTGGAAATTTTCTATTTTTTAGAATAGTAAGCGAAATGATTGGTCAAAGATTAAAAATTAACTTGGGCTGTTCTGTATTTGCAGTTTCTGCTCGTATAATCATTTTATTTATATTTGCATAAATGGAAGGAGAAATTATCGACAATTTCGCGAACCCAATGATTATATATAATTCTAATTATATTGTATGAAGCAGATCTTTATTTCATGTAAAGCGTGTAAATTGAAGACTTTGATTTTGGAATTCATTTCAGTTTTATTTCTTTCTCTGTTGAATCTTTTGTCTATAAACATCAAAATAAATATTTCTTTAGGAAATTTTTGGACCTGTATTGACTGCATATGTATATAAAGACAGTGAAGCATTAGAAATTGTAAAAAAATTGAAGGATTCAACAGTATTTGGTCTCACTGGGGCTGTATTTTCGGAGGACAGGTAAATGGATACGATTTTTGAATTCTCTGGATTAAAATTGATCCTTAATAATGCCATTACTTAACTTGTTTCATTTTTTCAGTCTGGTTTTCATACTTATAGACAAAAAAATGAGTATCGAGTAATCAAATAATAAAATTGAATGATTCTATCATTATAATTGGAAAATTTAGCATATCTCAGTTCGAATTTGTTAAATTTAGTACTTCTGTTTGAATATTCCAGGGAATTTCTATATAACTCTCGTGACATACTTCGAGATGCTGTCGGGAATATGTATCTGAATGATAAATCAACCGGTTCTGTAGTTGGGCAGCAACCTTTCGGTGGAGCGCGAATGAGCGGTTAGTTATCATTTAGATTCTGCTCTTGTTACTGATAAAAACTCCTTTGATTTTATTCTTTCTGTTCTATATTCTGTGGAACATTTCTTATAATTCTTTTCATTTATTGAGATTATCCATGTATTAAAGCAGCTATGTCTTAATCCTTCCACTTTTTGCTCATATGCATAAACTTTCTCAGGGACGAACGATAAAGCTGGTGGGCCGCATTATGTTTTACGGTGGGTATCTCCGCTTTGTATCAAAGAAACATCAGTTCCGCAAACCGAATGGAGATATCCATCAATGGATTAATTATGCTTGAAATTGATCTGAGATAAGCATAGTTTATTTCCTTCGTTTATTCTTTAAATACTCTTTGTATCTTCTTGGTTATTTTTATTTCATATTTTAGAAAGCTCAATTTTTATCCTTAATTATATCTATTTAATCTGAAAATAATTTTATTTCTAAGTAATTTCTGTTTTTAAAGAATGACACTTGGATTTGTATTTCTTCCATTGAACAGTACTTGACTATTTCATATCATTTTATTTAAATTTCAAAACTTGCTTTTTTATATTTCTCCAAATTCTAATCTTCGCTTTTTCTCGTGTCTTGTTAACTCTTTGGATCTTATTTAATTCAGTACCGTAAACTTTTTTTATAAGTTATTACTTGATTTATCGTTGTGTATATTAGAAGTGTGATTGCTCTCTGTTAAAGTTCTAACTTTAAACTTTTAAACTTTGGACAAGTACCTCCTCACTTATTTGGAATCTTATTTTTATTTTCTTTCTTTCATATGCAGTCTTTTTGTTTTGTTCTCTTTATTTGAATTAATTTTCTTATATGTTAGCAATTCGCTACCGTGTTCAAGATTTGTAATTTTTTTATCAATGGTCTAAAAACTAGGCCACATATATATATATATATATATCAAATATAGATTATTTCCCAATGAAGATTATTGATCATAAGAATGCTTTTGTATGTAGAACTATCGATTTACAGTTTACTGTATATTTTAAAGATTGAATAATACGTTAATTGATATTTATTATTAGTAGAAAATCAATGATATTACCGTAGAATAATGATTGTTCAATATTTTAAATACCTACCGTTTGAAACTCAATTATTAAATGAGTTAAGTGGAATATTTTCTTTGATAGTACTGTGAATTTCGTATTCGAAATTTCGTTATGACTTGTTCCAGTTATCATCATTATATCGCATGAAATCGGAGAGAAAATTCGGGATGATATATTTTTAGATGATTTGGAGTGGAAGGCTTCACAACATTTTATCCTTAATATCCAAGTTGAAATGAATGAATGGAATTCAGAATATAAAACAAAGACCAGGGAATTCATCTTTGGAGATGTGAACTGAAGTTTCCCATAATTTTTCACAATCTTATTTCAAGTCAATATTGCAGTAATGAATGGAAAATGATGATTTTCGAATCGTAATAGAGAGAGCAGCACTTTGATTCATTTGGTGCAGAAAAAATTAAAGCGTATTTCATTGTTTATGTTCAGAGATGATTGATTGGACTTGTGTTTCATTTGATGGTAGGTTTTATTGTGAGCTAGATTTCAATTAGAAAAAGTCTGATTTGTAATGAAATTTACATGGGATAACAAATATTCCGATTACTTTATAAGAGAATAAATGCTTTTCAGAAGCGAAAAATATGTTACGTATGTGGCGTGAAGAGCATGCTCGTAGATCAGTTGAAACGGTAGGATTGTGGCAGCGTATTTTAAGTCATCGTCCTCGTTCATTGGGTGATGAATTATGGCTTGTTTATGAACAGGTGGAACTGATTCCATCTTTCATTTCATATTTATTTTTATACATTATTTAAATTAATCTTTCGAAGAATAATTTAAATAGCAGAATGTTTTGTGATTTCGTTCATTGTTTAACTGGATCAAAACTTATTGAATTTTTGAAAATTACAGTTAGAGGTAGTCACTACATTAACTTATTATATTAGATAGTTAATTTAAACTATTAAGCTCTATTTCATATTTAAGTATATCATAACGAAAAGACTTGCTTCTACTCCATGTTCTATAAATAAAAATGGAACGCTATTATAGATCAGTCATTGAAGTTTTATTTAAAGACATTGTAATTTCAAAATTTAGAAATCCTGATCAAAAAAATATGAATTAAAAAATTCCCTTGCTTTACTAATAATCATTGGATGAAAAACGATGTTTTTTCAAAACAAATTTTTTTTGTGCGATGGAAGCACTGAAACATATAGGATGACCAATAGAGTAGCTATTACAAATCATTAAATTACAAAATAATGGACATGAAGAAAAATGCAAAAATAATTGAAGTTTTATCGATTTTTTTGAGAAATTTGCAGTACTTAAATGATATTTCAAATATGATAAAGAAAGTGTTGGTCAGTGTGACATAATGATAGTTATGGTAAAGTATATTTTTAGGTCTGCATAGCAGCATTAGATTTAGCCAAAACTGATCTTGCAATGGAATGTATACAAGCACTACAAGAAAGATTCCCACGAAGTAATCGTGTCTTAAAATTACAGGCAATGCGCCTTGAAGCTTTAAAACGGTATGTTTTATACCTTACTAATTTTCTCTGATTCTCTCAGCATATTTGATCGAAGATAAAAGATCAATGGAAGGTCTTTAATGAAACTAGTAAATATGGATTTCTAAAGGAATGAATGATATATTTTGAAATATTAAACTTTTTTTCACATTTCAGTAGTAAGCTTTCGCTTACAAAATGAAAAATTTATTTTCTTATTCAGAAATGCAGATAAATAATCAGCAAATGTGTCATTCCTAAAAATAAATGCTTTCAATTATGTTTAATTTCTCTGTTATATAATTTTGATAATTTCTTAATTTTTTTTTCTTTTTTAAGTAAGAAGTTTTTAAAATGTTTGATTAAATTGCCTGTTTCTCTTTCATAATTCATGAATTGCCTGCTGCAGATACGATAGCGCGACGCATTTGTATGAGCAACTTATTGAATCAGATCCAACAAATATGGTAAGAATTTCAGTTGATTTTAAAGAGGAATATAAAGCGTTAACTTCATTTTTTCTATTAAAAAAATTCCATTAATCAAAGTTTTTGCTTAAAATATGTTCACCAGTAAATGAGAACAGGAAGGATGGATGATTTTGTGACCCATGTAAAAATATAATGAAGGAGTAAATGAATTATAAGAAAGTCATTGGACGATATTATGCTTATTTTCTATTCATTCATTCATTCATTCACTCATACTTATTTTATTGGTTTTTAATAGCGTTTATATATTTTTTATAGTCATATCGCAAGCGAAAAATAGCAATTTTGGTAGCACAAGACAATCGACTGGAAGCAATTCGGGAATTAAATGAATATTTGAAAACTTTTATTTCTGACATGGAAGCTTGGCTAGAGCTTTCTGATTTGTATTTGCAAGAGGGTAATCATGCACATGCGGCACACTGCTTAGAGGAACTTGTATTATTTAATGTTAGTATCTTTAGATTAGTTTCAGTATTAAAACTTACCTTAATAAGGGATTTGTTTGGAAAAATTTCATGTCATCAGGGTTATCGAGCTTTCAAATCTTGTTTATAACTTTCTTGAAATTTTCGAAGAATAATTTATAACTTTCCTTGTTATTATACGTCCGTTTCAGCCAAATAATAGTTTGTATTTGCGGCGGCTTGCAGAAATACGTTACACGCAGGGTGGTTCAGAAAATATTGAACTTGCGAAATCATATTTTGAACAAGCTGCTCGAACTAATCCATCATGTTCTCGTTCATTATACGGAATAATTTTGGTGAGTGTTAAGCTAAGAATTATTCACGTTCACACTATCACCAATGATTTGCACTCAAATTCGCAGTGCGGAAATCATTAATGGTAGTGGGAATGCGAATAGTTCTTAGCTTATAATTTATTAAAATTATTTTTATTTATATTACAGAAAATAAAATATCATATTTCATTTTTAAAAATAAATTAAATGAAAGTTGCTGGACTTTTTACGTTTTTTAACATTTAACCAGGTTTGATTTCTAACCTTAATATTTGCCAATCTTTTACATTTTATTGATATATTTCTTTGATAGTCCAAATAAGTTCGAAAAATACGACAATGAGCAAAATATATTTATGAAACCTGTAATATTCTTCCACCAAAATATTTTATCGGACTTGGATGAAAATTATTTCAGTGTTGCATAAGTTTATCATCAAAAAGCAGTGGTCAAAGAAAAAAGGAAATCACAGAGAGTGGATTAATGGCTATTGAGAAGTTAATAAGTTTCTATAAGGAAGCTTCAAAAGAAGGAAAAAATCCAAACATTGTTGTGGAATTGAAGACAATATCGAATTTGAAAAAACAGTTACAAAGCTAATTATATGTTTTTTTTGTTATTGAATGTTTCTGTTTGTTTGCCGATGATATTAGTTAAAATCAATCTTCTGATGATGTTAATTAAATATGAGCCTTTCTTTTTTCATTATTTTCGCAGTCTTTCTGTTTTAATGACGAGATGCACAGAATTGCTTCTTTTCTGATTATTCAAATAAGTAAGTTTCGGAGATGATGTTAAATCTTGACTTCCTGAAATTAAATTTCACTTTCCAACTTTCTTTCTCTTGTTTACTTTATTATTTTTATATATACCCATTATTTATGGTTTGTATTCGATTATTTGATACTTTTCAACTGAAAGTTGGAAAGAGATAAACTATTCAATTATTTACTTCGATTCTTGTCTTATTATTCTTATTTTCTTCGTAATCTGTTCTTTTTTCTTGTCTGCCTCTTTGTTAACATTTTCATAAAAAACAGATTTGAAATATGGTCATCGGAAGGAAAATCTTGAAATCTTCATGAAATCTGTATTTAGTGAAATTATTTCTTTTCTACACTGTAGATTTCAATTGCTACTCTTCCCCGTTTTTCTATCCTAACTCCAAATAATAAGTCCGAGAAAAGCGGTCTAGTTTAAATTTATCTGGTATATGTTACTAATCCTCTCACTCATTTTATGGAGTATGAATAAATTTTCCTATTCCGCATTACTTCTTTGATTTGGTCTTTAAATACCGATTGAATTTCCAATTTACTAATTATTTTCTCACATTTCTTTCATCTGTTTGTGGTAATGAATAAACTTAGGTCGTCTGTTGTTATATTAATTAGGTTTTTCTACATTTCAGTATTTCAGGAAATTCAGATTTATTCATTTATTGCTATTTCGCTAGTTTTCAGCCTTGTTTAAGATAACTAATTTTCTTCATACCTCTTAAATTTCCATATGGCTAGCCATGATGCTACCGAGATCTGGCATATGTTCCATTATCCGGTAAATCAGTAATTCCATATCTTTCTGATTGGTTTGAAGATTCTTTGAATAATATCTCGTTGCTTATTAGATTTTAAATCATATTTTCTAGGCTGCAACAAACTTCCAGATCAGATTACTTGTTAGATGTTTAATATCTGACGATACTTCGGAAGATGCTATTCTGGAAAAGCTATTCGTAATTTTTGATGAATAAGATCGGTTTCTCAGCTCTCGTTTTCTTACAGCTGCTTCCAGTTGTCGAATTAGCGAAATATGACTTTTCTAGTAGTGAGTACTTGTTAAAACGGAGAAAATAATGAAAGTCCAATTGTTAATAATGGTAACAGAATGATGTTATTATTCTATCAATGGTAATATTATTATTAATAACATAATAATTACAACAAGATTAGTATAGTACTAATGACTAATTGGAAATAAAGAAAAATAATAATTAAATCCTTGATATATTAAATTATTTTATAGAAAAAGGGAAAAAATAAGAAAAATATTCGATTTTGAAAAGAAAGGAACAATTAATCGTTCATTTTTCAATTAATTTATCTTTAGATTTTTGATAAATTTCTTAGAAATAAAAATGACAAAATGAGAGTATAGATTTATAAAAAAAAAATATCTTGGATGGTAGCATTGGTGAATAATTATAACGGTAATAATAATATCATTATCATAATAATTATGACTATGAAATATTACCTCAAAATAGTGAAATTAGACTGATAATACAGAGCAAAGGATATTGCATATTTTGTAAAATATACTTATTTCGAACTAAACATAAAATCTAAGTTTTTTTTTTTTCAGATTTCCTTTAATTTATATCAGTTATGCATCGCATACTGGTTGTCATGTATTATTCTCATTTGTGTTCTTGGAGTATTAATCCTACCAGGAACTAAAAAGTTAGGTAGTAATTAATTTTCTTTTTCGTTTTTTTTTTTTTGACTAAGATGGGAATGATTTGTATGTGTATATATGCTTACTGTTAAATATTTAATTGAAAATGTTGACTTTAATTCAATTTTTGGTTATTTAAATCTTATGAGTATTTTCAGCTTTTTGTTGTTGCAGAAACGGTTTTATGCCTCGTTTACTTTGGCAAATGTAGAAAGGATTACAATTTCAAAACTTGGATGAGAATAATCGATGTACCGAAAAGGTTTTTTCATAACCGAATTTTTTAATAAATAGAAATAATCTGTTTTACAAGCATTACAAAATAAGTAAGAATTTTTCAAGTCCAATTCTATCATTTTAATTTTTTTTTTTTAATAATTTACTTAAGGTTATTTTGGATTTTTTACTTAATCGCTTCCATCTCTATTCTATTTGCTTTCATTGATATTGTTATTAGTGCCCAGCTTCGATATAACGGTTTGTCATTTCTAAAAAATTAAAATTTTTAACCTTTTTGAATTTCCACTTTAGTGGAAAAGTGGTAAATACGTAAATGAATTTTACAAATAAATTTTTCATTACGATCAAGCCTATTTTTCGAGTAAGTTTAGTAAATAAATGAATTAAAAGTGCTATAAGAATAGAATATTATTAATTTACAAGGACCTTATAATTTCTGTTTAAAAATTTTTCAGGTAACCTTGTTCTTATCTCAATCGGCCTTTTGCTTTATCTAACACACGTATTACGTCGTTTATATGAATGTCTTTATGTTTCGATTTTCTCTGATTCCAGCATGCATATTCTACATTTCCTTTTAGGAATCACTTTTTATCCATTTAGTGTTTGCTCACAACTTTTATCATTTACGCTAGATAAGAAAACAGGTTAGATTATTTTTTCTCAATTTTTTAAATACTTTAAACAAATTTTAAAAGCAATAACTTGTTCCTCCTTACATATTTTAATTGTAGGAATAAATTTTTCGTTCACCTTATCAATATTATTTTATACGATATTGACGATCGCTATATTTGTGATTCAGATACAGCAACATCATTGCTTCGTCCTACTTGCTCAACTTCGTTTGCATAAAGGTTAGTTTGTTTAATTTATCGAATACGAGAGCCGAGGATTTTCAGGTTATTATGCGCTAAGCATAAAAAAAAAAAAGGAAAGGATCTTTTATTTAAAGTCCTTCCAGCAATATCACATGTAATTTAGCTTCAATTAGACAAAACGAACACTACTTATGAAAATGTCATAAATTTTATTTTTATTTTTAAAATAGAGAGATTAGTGCAAAAGTTATGGGAAGAGAAAGCAAAAATATTGAAAAAAGTATGAGTAAATAAATTGACAAGTAAATATGAATAAATAGATGGAAAGAAGAAGAACCAAGCAGTAAGAGCTAAAAAGCTTTGAAAATGTAAAATAAAATTAATCGAATTAAGAATTGTACATTCTTACATGGATTTTGCAGAATGCAGTTATCGCATTATTATGAAATTACATGCTATAAATTTCAGGATTAAATGCGCGCAATATGCATTTAGTACCGTATGGTGGCCTTTTCGAATACTGCTTATCACCTCATTATTTTCTCGAAATTTTACTTTATTTCTTATTTACATTGTTTTATCAATTATCGACACTTATGTTGTTATGTTTTCTATTTGTGATTGTAAATCAGACTATTGCTGCTTTGTCGAACCAAAGTTGGTATCGGAAACATTTCCGTGAATACTCCTGCAGTCGGAAAGCCTTGATACCTTATATTTTATGATTTTAAATCCAACCACTTATTTCTCATCTAACGAGCATAAATTTCGAGAAAATTGAAGTTTTTAACTAAAATTCCAGAAATTTTAGGGAATTGTAATCATAGTTCATCACTTCTACCATTTCTATTTGCGTCGATCCTTTCAAGTATTTGCACAGTCTCTTGCCATTATTCGAATGACTTTGAAATCGTGGAGAATAGCGCTACGTTATGGTGTTTAACATAGTTTTTGTTCATATTTTTCATCCATTATTTTAATTTAAATAAAATTTATTCTTTTTTCATTACATAGTAATGAAATGTTTTTGATTCCAAAAAAAGCCACTTAGAATGGATCGTATCAACTTCTTCCTTGGTAAAGCTTATAATAAAAAAGAGAAAATGTTCTGATACATCCCTACCTGTCAAAAGAGATTTCATCCCTGACTATTGGTAATTTCTCACTCAGAAAGATAAACTTGTACGGAGAAAAACTGTATAGCACTGTTGACATAGAACCAAGAGCGATTATTTCCTAAGGAACTAAGAAGATTTAAATTATAGAGTTCCTACTTGAAGGTTAAGATTATGCAGGGTTCATAATATATTTCCAACTGATACTAATGACTCTTTCAAGTTGCTGTGCATTTTTTCACATAGTTGAACGAATGAAATAAAATACTGAACGATTCTCATAACTCCCATCCATTTGCAATATTTAAGATAGAAATTGTTTAAATTGCATGTTTTCTGAAGTCTGTGCGACATTATCTGATACAACAATATATTTCAATTTATCACATATTCGGCAACAAGAAATGAATTCACTTTATAAAGTACTTTAGCTTTTAAAGTTTATTAATTTGTTGAGCTTCTTCTTTCATTGCTTCGATAAACGACGTTAATTCATTATGCGACATTTCTGATTGTATCGATAGTCGTATACTGAAATGGAATTAAGAATATACATAGCGATTATCTAAGAATAACCGATAAGATGCACGACAGCATATACGGTGAAGGAATTGAAATAAATACTAATAGATGGGACTGTGAGCCTCCTTTGACCGATTAATGTTTACGAGAAATTATGCCATCAATGAAAGACATTAAATATCTGATAATTATAGTATTACAGTAATCGAAATCGAAAATTTATAAAAATATGCAAGATAAACATTCGGAGATTGTGATGAAATTGTACCAATGTGATGGGACTACTTAATCGCAAACTTCGAACTTCTGAGGATGAAGAAAAATCCAACTTTAAATTATTAATTTACCTTGATCTAGGAGTAAATGATTCTTCTGGATGGTAAAAAGCTCGAGCTAGTAAAAAGCCTCTTTCACGCATCTGAAAGAATGAGATTTCGATAAATTTAATCGGTGACTGATGAAAAGACTAAGAAATATATCCTCGTTAGTTGAAAACTTCTCTCTGCTTTTCTTCTTCATTTCTATCAAATTTTTAAATTTTGAATAGTTGACTACGAATGTTTACATCATTGTGGAATCAGATTTTTTTTTTCTTTTTGGAAAATCACTTTACCTTTTCCATTAATTTATCCAACTTTTCATCAGCATTACTTCCCTCATAATAGATATGTTGCAAAGGACTCAATGCATCACCGTTTACTGTAAAACGTGTACCTTCGAAAGCTTCTTTCAACCCAATACTGACTATTTTAGAGTTTTGACGAAGACGTATTAGACGTTCTGGATTGCTGCTGATGATTTCAAGAGCTTTACCTGAAAAATATTTCATTCCAGAAGTAAAATTTTTTGCATTCTCAAAATTTTTTGAGTCCAATTTTCCACTTTTAATTCTGAATAGGTTTTTTGTTTTTTCCAAATAATTTTTTTGTTTTTTCCAAATAATGCTAACTTAATGTATCAAAGACGGTAATTACAACACTTCTTATTTTATCTTTTTTAAAAAGTCTATTGGCACTCAGAGCAATTCTAATTGTCACATGCTATTGTCATGCTCTTTAAATCAATATTATGTTTAAATTAATTTGTCGTTACTAAGTTCTACTTTTGAATTTTTATTAATTTCCTTCAAATTAACATTAAAATCAATGAATTTCTACTGCTTCATCTTTCAAATTATACCGGAATATTAGATATTAAATATATCCCTGCACTCCCTCACTGTGTTATCATTTGAAATGCAATGTTTGTCAGATCTAGCCGAGTTGCAGTCTTCCGAATATTAAAATCATGAAGATTTCGTTCGAACTATTGATAAACTGCTGATTAAACATAATTAGATTTGAAAAAGAAAAAAAAAACCTCGATTGCTTCAGTTAGAGTTTATCTTTTTTGGCAAAAAAATTGATTAAAACAGCATAACTAATGTAGTACAAAACTACTATGACGAATATGAAAGCTAAAATTAATTAGAGGAAATATGACAATTAGTTGAATAATTTTACACTTTGTGAAAGTCGTATCATCTCTCAACTTAATTAATTGCAAAAAAATAATAAAAGGAGAAATTAGCAAAAGGAAAACTGTATGACAACTTTTTAAAGAGTCTTATAAACCACAAAATTAATATCACTTGTTTTAATTTTCATTCTCTAGTTTTGCTTTAGATGAAAAATAAATCCCATAATATACAATAAAATCTAGTTTCATATTAAAATGCCTTGATTTTTTCATTCCACAATTTAAAAATTCAATTTGTCTAGTAAAAATAAAAAGGAACGAACTTGCAGCGACTGCTAGCAAAGGAGGCAATGAAGCTGAGAAACAATAACCCAAACCTGAAAAGTATACAATCATCCTATAATCAATATTTGTTTCCAAAAAAAACATTATTTTGCATAAGAATGAAAATTTTATTCAACAAATTGACAGTTTATACACCTTAAATTACTTTAATTTGATAAATACTATATTTATGTGCAGTATCGAATAGATTAATAAACTAGTTATCAATAATCGCTGTATATTATTGAAAAGTCACCGTACATTATATAACTGGAATGCTTTTTAAATGAAAAACTAAATTACATGCAAAACAGAAAGATAGGCTAAAAATAGATAGTGATAAAACTGCATGAGTTTTTGCTTATGCAAAAATAGGTAATATTAACTCATTAATAAAGATATATCATAAAGTAAAAATATTTAATGATAAGATACGAATAAATCAAATAATCTAATCTAGCAAAAAAAGAAAAAAAAAAAAACTAAAATTTGAAAAGCGAAACTGCGGAGTGTATGTTTAAGATTAAATACAAAAAAGAAGTTATAATAGTTTTATTTCGAATAGTCGCAATTAAATAAATGTAAATAAGTGCAGTGATAAAACAAATGAATCAGTTAAATTTAATGAATAAGTTATGAATTAATATGTAGCTGCTATAATTAAATAAATGACAAATATTAAGACGAATTGAAAAAAAGTTGAAATGATAAATAATATAACTATTTATCGCTTAAACTGACACTTTTGCCATTTTTATTTTGGCCCAAATCATTCATCTCCTAGTAGAATTTGAAAGAAAGTAATGGATTAGGATTCACAGACAGTGAATTTACTAATACATCATATGAACATATCAGACACTAAATTATCAATTCTAGAAAGAATTTTGTGGAAAATTTATGGAATTTAGACATAAATCTACTTAAGTAAATCAAAAAGACAAAGTGCAAATAGAAATATATCATTGGGCAAAGACAAAACTTACTAGACAAACGCTGATGATGGACCACAAATGTTCGTCCAGCACAAAAACCACCTGTACTTGAAAATGCATGTTCTAAAGAGCCCACAATCATATCACAATCAGTTGCATCAATTCCAAAATGCTCCGTTACACCTGGAAATATTACGATTATCATTTCTTCTGGGGATAAAAGTGACGATAAAAGAACAGCAAATAAAAACCAATTTATTACATAAAAAAGCACCCAGACACTAAGGATAAGAAAAAATGATACTTCTAATAAAGGATCCAAATCAAACACTATTTATAATAAGAGTAACAATTTTCAAGAACTTAGAATATATATTCAGTGACTTTGAATTTGAGTAAATTAAACTGAATCTATGACACCTCAAAGTTTTTAGTTCTCCTACTCTAATGGTTTAAGATATGTAATCTTAGTCGTTTCGTTTTTAAAATCCCAGACAAATTCCAGGTTATATTCCGAATAATTGCACTATCTCACATAATACATAATTTTCACTTACAGACTTTGGTTATAAAAGAATACAAGAATTTCGATTTTATTGAGGAAATGAACGTTTGTTAAGGTAATTTCGAAATATAATTTTTGAATATGGAAATCCTTCACACGCAATTCAAAAAGGTTGTTCAGTAGATTGTTCTCGCAAGCTTCATACTCAGTTCAAAAAAATCGTTCAATAGATTATTAAGCAAAATTTTGCAAATTTTTATTAGTCATTATTAGCAAGATACTAAAATTTTGCCCATTATTTAACTTTTCCCATTTTACAATTAATGGCTTCCTATTTCGTTTTTTTTTTCTTTTTCTACAATGTAAATTTTCATGATTTCGATGATATCAACGAATGTTTGCATAATTTTAAACAAAAAATGACTCCTCATTCCTGACCGAAATGATGTGATGATAAAGATAACATATTCTGAATTGATCAATGTATAAAAACATCCCTATATAATACGTTTTATTTAACGTACAACATCAAATATTGAGAATAATTGTTTCTAGCATATGACTAAAATTTTTTTTCCTTCTTTCCTTAAACCTAATTATCATTTAGAAAAATACAAATTACAAGTATTGTTAAACAATAATGCATATAAGCCTAATTAGAAAAAAAAAATTCTAATATTAATTAATGACCAGCAATTCAGTTACGGATCAGTAAATAATGGATACTTGTACGAAATGATAAGGTACAATAACATATAATGAAGTAAAATGAAACAAAATGAGACGATAGACTAAGTTTAGGAACAAGCAGTATAAAATATTACATATGAGAAGATATGTCTTTGGCATATAGATTATTCAGATAATCATAACTATATCTGCAAAACGATTTCGAGAAAAGAATACAATTACATCATTAATTTTCAACAATCAAAAAGGAAATGCTTAATGATTATTGGTGAGCTTTAAAAAAAGATAAGTATAAATCAAAGAGCAAATCTATAATCTATTTACATGAAAAAGCTTTACAGAGAATCATTTTATCATAATTTATTTGAGGACATAAACTACTGAGAAATAATTCGACTTTTTGGCTCCTCGTAAGATTACAACTTATAAGATTTTCGGAATTACGCAGCACTAATTTTTATATTTAATTTGGAATTAAATAATTATCATTAATCAGTTAAGCATTTTCTCTTAGATGTATTTCGGCAATTATTTTAATAAGTGCCGTGACGGTTAATTTGTCCACTTCGTTTTTTTTTTTCTTTTTTGATAATTAATAGATCGTAAAGATACATGTATTTTATTTTTATAACTCATAATACTGTTCGTTCTTAACAAAAAGACATATTATTAAATTCTACTAACATTATTGGTGACATAATATTATGAAAAAAAAAAAAAAAAAAAAAAAAAAAAAAAAAAAAACAAACAATGAACTACTACTTATCCCGATGTTTTATGAATATTATGTAGCCATAAAGAATGACGATTTCTTGATCTCAGGAACTGAAGCTATGGGAAAGGTAAATCGATAAGAAATGCATATCTTATGCTTCTGATTATGTTCAACTATTAATCTATTTTATGAAGATAAGGAAGATTATTGTTATAAGTTATGATTTCTGAATAAAAAAAAAAATTTAAGCCTGAAAGTCAATTTTGAAGGGAAATATCGTCCTCTTCCGTCAATATTTCTCTTCGAAATTGACTTTCGAGCTTAAAATTTTCCTTTTATTTCAGAAATTATGACTTAAAATAGTACACTGCACACTTATAATACACTGCATGAAATAACATTTACTAATTACTTTAAAAAAAACAAAAAAAACAAAAACTAAAACTAAATGCCGTTAAGAATGTGCAAAATGCTAACAATAACTTCGGGAATTATTTTCTTGGAAAATGAGGCTACAATAACAATAAATAATGGTCGAAATTGTACTCTATTATCGAGCTGATAATAACATACCAAGATAAGATACACTTTTTGCATCTCATCACCTTCTCATCATTTATCAGCATAATGCTGTCATCTGACAGATTATATATATTGTGGAAAACTTAGGAATAATTTTGATAATTTATATCAAAATATCTCCTCATCATAATATACCATCTTTTTCTCACGCTAATCATTATTTGTTTATCTTACCATACTGCTTATCAACATAAAGTTTTATTTGAATAATATTATGACAAGTCACAATATATTTGTCACTATCTTATGTCACATGTAGTTCTTGTGGTGATTAATTAAACAAACTTAAAACTTATCAAATCAGGTATTTTCAGTACAATACTCTTTGTGGCCAGAAGAAATATATATAAATTAGGTTCTAAAACATTATTTTAGAAATGAGCAAAGAATACGATATTCACTTGATTCGCTTTTCCTAAAACATATCGCACAAATGTTTGCTTTTTTTGTATATTTTAGAGTAATTATGTTTTAAACTTGCATATTTTTGTTCTGTGTCATGCGGTGTGTTATTTACCAACATTCATGTTGTTGATAAATAGTTTTAACTTTTTGATGGCTAATCAACTGCAAAATTACCGGTAATCGACATAACTGACATTTTACAACTGAAGGAAATTCTTCAGTAAAAAAAAAAATAAATTCTATTTACTTTTAGTATTTTGAGAATCTCATTATTTGTGACATTCTTTTTTTTTCTTGTGCTTCTACTGTTTCTTCATTTAGAATACAAACTAGCCAAAGAAAAATAAAGTGAAAAATCTCGCTTTTGTCAAAAATTTCACGAATTTACTACTTAATAAAAAGAAACTAACCTCTGCCTGTTTTACCAATAACACCAATCGACAATGATTCGTCGATGCAAATGCGTACTTTATATTTCCATTTAAGAGTCATGATTTCAGGTAATGGGCATAAATCACCGCTATTCATGTAAAGTCCTTCAACCACTATAAATCGTCTTTTTTTCGATGTTAACTCTGGAAACTGCAAAAACAAAGTGAAAATCTTCTGAAGTTATGAAACAAACAGTGAAATTGAAAATCAATGTTAAAAAAACACCGCAAAAAAAAAGTTGCGTAAAGTTCTGTATATCAATTCAAATATTTCAAAATGAATCACAAACTTTACGATCCCATTCAGCCTGTTCCATTAATAACCTGTTTAAATCGCTGATGTCATTGTGATTAAACCATCTGATATGACTTCTAGATGCTTTGAGTCCTTCTTGTATTGCAAAATTTACTCCTAAATGTCAAGATGCTTAATAAAATTAATTCATTCATTATAGCTCAAAACCCACTTCCAATGCAAACGACACGAGAGCTTGATATAACTGCCAGTTCATCAAAAGTGGTCATTAAGGTAATATATGTTACGAAATGCTGCGATTTTAACATATTAAGAATATGCTGCTACTTCTGAAAAGTTTACCAATGCAATTGTCAAAGCGTCACGTTTAACCACTGTGTTTCGAAACACTTTGCTTTGGCCAATAGTCATCAATGTTTTTCTAATTTTTCCGGAGTTTGTATTAGTATATTTCAAAGAGCTTCATTATTTTTAGCCACTCCAGCACAGAAACTTCATAAAATAAAACCGTTTAAAATTTGGTAACTTGCTTTATTTTAGGTGCTTAACTTTTAGCTTATTTTTTAATATAAGTTGAATGAATGAAAAGATATGTAAAAGAAATGTGAATTTAATTCCAAATTTAATTATTATTGAGAAATAAGTGTTACTATTTTAAAGAATGTGACGAATAGTAAAGGGAATGTCACTGTTCAAAACTAGAAAAGATAACCTTTGTCTACGAAAATGATGTCTCTTTTTTTTGCATATGATGGTATAACACTGGAAATAGTTATAAAACCATAACTATAGAGCACCGTTTCCTCACATCCCAAGAAATCAGCAAGTTGTTTTTCTAGTACAAGATGTACATCCACAGTACCATAAAAATGACGAGGCCCGCATGAACCAACGCCATATTTCGAAATCGCTTTTTTTGCCTCGCTCTGCAAAAAATGAGTTTTTAAGCAGATAGCTTCCGAGACTAATAGCCATTTTCAATTCCAAGATTTAAAATACAGCACTCTAGCTATTTATTTTCTTGCAAAGTCGAAAATATATTTCCGATATCAGTTACCTCAATTGTTTTATCTCCGATTAACCCCAAAAAATTCGTTGTCGCCAGATTCAAATATTTCTTGCCATCGTAGGTGACAAATTTGCACACTTTTCTGCATAATAAACTTCATGATATTATATATAATAAATATAATTCCAACTATAACTGACATAGAACAATAAAACATCTTGAAATATTTTTATAATTATAAATGCATATTTCATTCACAATTTATACTTCATCCGAAAAATACTCAACCCATCAAAATAATGTGTTTGCAGAGCTGGATGTTCTGCAGGAATTTCTGGTACCAACGGTTCCGGTTTCCATTCAGCGATTATTCGTTCTTTCTGCTATAATATTTCAATCATTATACTGCACAATATCAAAAAACGTAGCGCATTAACATTTAAAACATTTGAAATGCCACACAAATTACATGAAGGAATTCTTCTAGCTGGCAAAGGAATCCATGCATCGGTTGCACATATTTATACCAGAGGTAAGTTATACAATGGGAATTTTAAAAAAAAAAGAAAAACATTTAAAGAAGTTGGCAAGGAAGAACTGCGGGGAAATACCTATAAATCAGGTTATGATTCTGATGTACTTATCCATAGTAATACTCTTTAAAGATAGAAAAAATTGCCTGTTCAGTTAGCCATGTATTTTTTCTCTTGAGAAACATTAAGTTGATCACACCATAAATGACTGCAGATAGTATTATACTTCCGGTAATCAGTTCTTTGTAACTCTGTAACAAAGGAAAAATATTTTAGTCATCATTTGATTAATTTCGAATTTAAAATACATGAAATCAAACCATTACTTCTTCAACTTTTTTTTCCCATAGATGCAGCAATGGCTCATTCTAACAGATTCCAATGATTCTAAATCGTTACAATACAAGATCTCTAAATAAACATTAGCCTATCAACCGATCTCCACAACATGCTGATTATATTACGATATTACATTAGAATTTTTATGTCAAATTACATACAACGTACTGAATTTATGAATAAAAATAAATTGCAAAACAACTTTATGCTGGAAATTATTTCTATTCATTCTCTCACTACCTGCCGAATAATTCCCTTCGTAACAGAGAATTTGAGAAATAATCTGAGAAATTAATAGTTAAAAAGAAACTTACAGAGGAGAAGATGCGACTACTGAGATGATTACTGAGATAATCTTCTTCATGATATGCTGACATCTCTTTTCGCACTTTCAGACTTGAAATAGTAGTCAATTATCCTTTATATTACTTTCTTTGCAATGACAACAAGAAATCAATCAAGACAAAGCATTGGTTCCTTATTTATGTCAAAGTTCAACATTAATATGACACCAACTTTTATGCAATTTCTTCGACTCAAAGTAAGAACTAAATAGAACTTTCTCCATTCAACAAATCTGATGTATTTAAAACTCTGATTTTAAGTGATTTATCCGCATACGTAATCCAATTCATCCCGAATATAAAGTCCGAAAAATTTAGCTATGTTCCATTCACTACCAAAATTCAATAAACTTGAAGCATCATACATTTTATAGTACATGTATGTTAAAGAACTAATTACTTTACAACGATACCAATTTACAATAAAAGTGCTTGAATACACGAGAAACAAAATCTCGAAAATTTTATCGACAAAAACATTTACAAAAAAAACAAATTGATCTTTTTTACATCAAAAATCTAATAACTTCAAACTTCGAAAGGAATTTTATCAATTCTTTTTTTGTGGATCGCAAGCTTCGTAAGCCAAACTGACATATCGATAAATAACGTGACGTTCGTCATTTATCAGTGATACACGATAGGATGGGTGAAAGATTCTTCAATTAATCATAAATTTATCTAAATCATCGATTCACCGAATTTGTGTAAAAGAATTGTGTTACTAACTGGAAAGAAATTATGATGTCATTTTAAGCATGAGTAATTTCCACAAATATTAATGAAAATGAATTAATGAATGTAAAACGACAAGTATTAATAATTAGAATTTCGCAAATGTAAATATTAAAAAAACAGTTTGAAAATTGAAAAATACCGCTAATAAAAGATAACATATCAATATATTCGCTTTGCTCAAATTCACATATTCCATTAACTAAGCGACAAAATTTAATGATGAAATCAGAAAACTGCCATTTTGAAAGTCATTATCTGCCAATACTATCAATGTTTTGACATGCAATAAACTGCAAGAAAGAAGAAAAATTAAAACAATATTCTAAGCAATGAGGTATGCAATACTTTGATTATTCGTCAGATCTATATTACAAAAAATACTTCGGTTTTTCCGATATAAGATGTTAATTTATTAAATGAATTTAAAAGATATTGATCATTATCATCAAATCTAGTTAATAATTTTAAATTATAAGCAAGATAAACCAAAATTATAAGCAAGATAAGCCAAAACCAAAATTTGCCTATTTATAAGCTCAAGAGAAATGCTAATGAGTATTTTTTTTTGATGACAAGAAGTTATGACTTTTTTTTAATCAGTGTCTATAAATTTTAAGATTGAAACAGTTATCATAATTCTTTTTTCTTTTGCTGGTTGATGACACTCAATTATCTCAATATCTGTATTATAAGAAGAGTAATTTTAGGATTTTCGAGAAAAAAAAAGAAAATTGAAGTTAAATTTAGAATTTTTGAGAAAAAGAAAATTGAATAGTAGAAAAAATGCAATAAAAATTAAAAGAGAGGTAAAGTTTATGATTGATTTAAGTTAAATTAAATAATATATGATTTTTGCTAATATAGGCATTATTGCAACAGATAATTGCTGATTTCATTAAAAGTGATTGCTAATATTATATAACATTAATTACAAGGACAATGATTACTACAGACTGCTAATTTTTTCACCAAATGTTATTCCATACAAATGAAAATGCAAATGTTCTCTGTTACGGCCCATGGAACTTCGCAAGTTCTTGTACCGGTTGTTTTCAAATTTTGACAAAACCTTGTATTCGAACAGGCCTTCTTTTTTATATAGACTTTTTTATATAGAGCCAAGGTTGCATTATTTCCCTAAAATGTTTTCTTGGAATTTTAGCCTTCAGGCCAATAAGTTTTCATTTCTGCGTAAGTTATATATGTTTGCACGTAGAAATCTTGAAATTAACTTATTCTGTGGACCGACATGCTATTTTATCTTAATTTAACTGTCTAATCAATGACTTGGATCATACGAATAGATCAGCGATTGTATTTTGTCGAATTTTGTTTCTCATAATATCATAGTTCTCATAGTCCTATATCTCTCATAGTTTCTCATGGTTCCTTCCTGTATCTCTGTATTTTCTTTCATCCAAAGTTACACTACTTCAAACTATTATTTTTCTATTTTTCACGTTGAATTTTTCCTTTCAAACTTTACTTTTCTACTTATTGCCATTTGTTAATATCATATGAAAAATAATTCCTTTAAAAAATTTTCAAACAAATGCATTAATATCGGAATCGATGAAAATTAAATTATAGATTTTCAAATATTTGGATCTCGGCTTCGACTAGATCATCTAAATCGATCAATAATACCGAAAAAATCATGGGCTAGTATTTTTTTTCTAGCATGGAAATGAGTGAAGATTCGTTTTTAGGAAAAAAAGATAAAGATGTTTCTGCTTAATATGATATTTCTGATATATTTCGGCTTAATATGTAGATTAGAAAACTTTCCGTAAAATTTATTCATTAATCTCTCTACAATTTCGTGATATAACAAAAGGAAAAATCATTCAAAATTTATCTATATAGATAGTTCCAAGTACTACCTCATAATTGATTTCACGGATTGTTTCTTTCGTCATACATAGTTAAGAAGGATACCGTTGGATGACAAAATAAATATCTATTGAGAAGTAGCCCTAAAACGACAAAAGCAAATGAAATGAAACGATGGATCCTACTCATATTCAAACAGGGGCCGTGTTTTATTTACTCCATTTGAACGCTTATGTCCAGGGAATTTTGTATGGAGAAACTGCTCAAACATCTCAGATTCAATCAAGTCCCTCAGTATCTCCTTTTTATCTTGCAAGCTTAGTGTATAGATCTGATTTTCAATTTTTTCCTGCAGCCACATTATCTCCTTGTAAGAGGAAATATGCATAAATTCAAAATCGATATTTTTACAGTAAGTATCTCTGTAAACTCTGGTGTCACGTGTTGGAGAGAAATTTGAATATTTCTGGTAATCTATTTCCTCATTCACGTTTGGTGATAAAGGTGCACAATTTTCTTGCTTAATGTTAAGGGAAGGTACATTTTGTTATTCGTCGATTCTCAAAAATTTATTTGTTTAATGTAAGGGAGAAATACTTTCTTTGCTGTTTGCTTCAATTGTTCGATTCTCTTTTCATCCTCTCTTTAAGAACAGCCATTCCTTTATAACACTTTTCATGCGGTTTTGCTCAATTAAATTGCTTATTGAAAACAGAAATATGTATGCAAATTTTGCATGAATTTTGGTAAATTTAATTCATGTGCTTTCATTTCGCGTTTTTTTCTCCTTTTTTTTTTTTTAATAATAAATTTATTGTGACTTTTTCTTGAAGGAGTTCTATTTTTCTTTCAGAATGAATAAAATAGACAAAGATAAGTGGGCCATACATAACGATCGTGATGACATAGTGCCAGTTTCAACGGTGCAAGGATATATTCAGACAGGCTTTTTCTATAAATGTCTTCTCAGTACGTTAATGATTTTGTTAATTAGATTATTCATTGAGGGTGAAAAGTACTAAAAAAAAGCCTTTCCAAGTTTTAAAGTTGAATCATGATAATGGCTTGTAATAGGTTCCCGAAACTGCTCCAATATTTATCTCCTGTAAAATAAAATGTAACATATTTCAAACTGCTCAAATTCAGTGGGAGAAGCACATAATTACTTCTGCATTTAAGTGGAATTTTGTCAGAAGATAAGTTTTGGCTGTCTTAATTTATTTACTAATTAAATTACTTTCGTTCGAAGTAAGCTTCTTACTGTCGATAGCAGTGTGACATCCATATCAACCTTTTTGCAAACAGTTTGAATGCAATCTAGTATTTTATAAATGTCGACATGATAAGTCATTTTCCGGTCTTCTAGTTTCGACTCATAAATCATCTAGATTAACATAATTTATGAACATAAATATTTTCTTTTTGAAGAGGATGTATCAAATGATTTGGATAATTTCGGTCTTCTCCATCAACCTGTTCGAATGGCATTGGCTACGCGAGTACAGATGTCTAATTTACCGCCTTTGCTTGTACCAGCAATTGCTGGAGAGTATATTCGAGCTCGTATCTCCTATGTTGCTGGTAAATATAGTTATCCGAGTTGATTTTTTTAGTTAAATTTATAATTAATGATATTTTTTTAAGTTCATGTGAGTTACTAGATCGCATAAATTTTGATTCTTTGTTTCAGATCCCGAAAGATTATTTGTACAGTTGGAAAATAATGCATGGATAATATTAAAAATTGGCGAAAGGCTTAGAAATCTTGCGAAACAAAGACATGAACCACTGTGCAACCCAGAATGTGGTACCATTGTAGCAGCACTGTAAATTTTTTTTGTTTTTGTACAAGAAATGAGTTTTTCAAATACCTGATCGCATACTAATGGGTCATATCTTCTAGTGTATATTCTACATATATTTTCTTCTTAATAGTACTAGGAATTAGAAGGAGTATTTCTAGATATCCACTTGATCGATGCTATTATCGAGCCGCTGTATTCTCTAAAACTGGTATTGATACTATGGTTGTAAGTTTTTCCTTGTATCTGTTTATATTTTCATAGTACAGTATTGAAAAAACATTTTTTTTTTTTGCGTGCATTTTTTCCAAATAATAATGATGGCGTATTTGGATTACCATCTTCAAAGCAATTCCATGATCTCATCATTTCCATTGTTATTAAGGTCATTTATATTGATTACGGAAATATGGCATCTGTTAATATTAACGAGGCTTTTTTGTTGAAAGATGCTTATTTGTTATCTATTCCGCCGCAAGCCATACAATTAATCATCGGAAATGGAAAGAAACCTCGATTAACTTCAGAACAGATCAAAAGTTTGCTCACTGACCAAACTGTCGGTGCACAGATAAGTATGTCCTTTTTATTCAAAAATTTAGGTCACAAGATTTTTAAAAAATATTAAGATCACATTTGCGAACAATTTTCAACATTATAGTCTTTATATCCACTAAGATTAGGAATCGGTGTGTAAATTATTGATATGCCGAGCTAGTATTAGAATATCTACGAGGTGAGTTACAAACTGAATTCATTTTCTCTGTACATTTGATTGAAAAAAGTGAAAGAAGATTTTAGAACTTAGTTTTGCATTTATTAGAGTTTGATATCTATATTGTTTATTTGTAGCTCGAATAGTAAAATATTCTCTCTTTCATCTTCGTTCTACTAACCATTTTAATATTCATCATTTTAGATGATGTAAGTCGGAATGGAGAATCGTTTATTGCTAATTTATTTGTGAAAGATGAGAAAAACAGAAATATTAATCTCACAGAAGTAATACTCGGTGAAAGGCCAGCTCCAACATTACCTCTCCCGAAACGTTAGTTTTTGTTATCAGTTGGAATTTTTCTCTTATTATCGGTTAGATTTTTGCATTATTCAATCTGAAAATGGCAAATGCTTCAGTGAATTCTTGCCTTCAAATCCCACATTTCCGTAATTGTTTTTGCCTAGGTTGTGTCGTATGTTATTTCAAACATAGATGCCTTGAATAAGACATTCTTTGTTCCAAGTACAAGAATTCTTTTATTTTGTCATCGTCTGAAGAATTTTTCTTTATTGTTTTGTTAACTCATTTAGAATGTTTTTCTTTTACTTTTTTATTTCCAAATAAGTAACTGAAATGACGAAAAATTTAAGCGGTTACGATTGACAGTTTTTTGGATATGGAAGACAAATTAATGGATTATACGGATCAAAGTAAGTCCTCCGTCTTTAATTTCGGCGAACTTGAATTCTCATATTGTTTAAATATGGATTTTGCTTTCTACTCTCTCTTTGCCTTATATATAAATTCAACAATACGTCCATATATATTTCGCGGAAATTTTATAAGTATTTTGGAATACTATGTTATCATCGAATAACACTTCTATTTAAAACTGAAATATTATAGTCTTCTCAAAGATTTGTGAAGATTTTAAGATTTTAATTTCAAAGGGATGTTCCAGATTGTCTCTTTTGTTTTATTAAGAGTTTAAGGTGAAATCTGATCAAGTGTAAGAAATGCTGTGATATAATCTGTATCGAATCCTGTAGATGTTAGCTTATTTGTAGGTAGTCGTGGTTCGAATGGTAATAAAATTTTTGAAAGTTGTAACTTCTCTGGAGATCCTTCCAGAAATCATTTCGGTTGGCTTTTTAGCTCTTACATTTTCATTAAAAATTTATTGATTAAATATTTTTTTTTTTAGAAATTTTATGAACAGTTTTGATAGTATTGAAAAGTTCCGGAAGATCTAACAAATGAAGTAATGATAACAGAAGATTTAAAGAGAATGAATGGAAGAGAACTTGCAAAGGTAATTATGAGACAGCCCGCCTTAGAAAACAAAATCGCGATGGCAAAGGAAGTCTCTCGAACAATTTTCGCAGTAAGATCGATCATGATTTCAACGACTATAGCGATGGAAGTGCCCCGAGAATAGGGGACAGAAGAAGTGAGTTTATCATCGGCATGTTAAATTGTTTGTTAATTCTTTGGTTTTGCGTTTTATATAAGTTTTATGTCTTCATGGAATTTAGTGTGATCTTTGCAGCTTGTCATAATTCCGATGAACGTGGACATACAGTATTTTATCGTGGAAGTAGTGTTCATGGAAGTAAACGAGGTAATGGAAGTGGAAGCCAAAGATTCGTTGATAACGGTAGTTTTGCTGGATCTTTTTATTCGAGCGATAATGGAATTAGAGATAACAGTGCTTCTGGTGGCTGCTTTGGTAGATCGAAAGGCAGAGGTTAGCCAGTGTTATTGAAAGTGTTTTTGCTTCTCATTGTAATGCCAGGCAGATATGTCGAAAGAATGAAACTTTTATATCACTTTTAGCGAAATTTTTTTTACAGGTGGTCGTTTACATTTATCAGAAAGAAAAGACCAGTCGATGCGTTCATTCCTGGATCGTGATACTGGCGTTTGTTTTTTATACATAATATATTTTTCCTATTTTACCCGTGATTGTTTATTTAACCATTGCTCTATTTTCGAAATTCTTAGCTTGTTAATCAAAAATATTATAAAGTTATTGTAGAATGATGATATTGCTGCTGACAAGAACGGTTGGAAATCGGATAATTTGAAAACGTCATCTAATACAGATACTGCAAAAAGTGGATTGAACTGTGTTTCAAGTAATGGTTTTGAAAAGAAAGTAGATACGGAGAACTGGATTGTGAATGAAGGCGGATGGGGATTAAATAATACTGATTGTCAACTTGTCGATAATATGAGTCAAATCGAAGCATCCGAAAGAATATCTGAAAATGCAGCGACTACTTCAGCATGCAATGATTTTGATGATGTTAGAAACCTCAGAAATGTTAAATATGAGATATATATATATTTAATTACCTTTGTTTGCCTTATAAATTACTCTATTTTTTAAAAATCACCTTGTAACATCTAGTAAATCGAATTAGTAAGAATGAGATATTAAGTTAAAAAAGAAAAAAAAAAATTGGCATTACAGATGCTTTAGTTGTATAAAAAAATTAAGAAGTCGATCAATCAGTCATTAGCGAGAGGATTAAATAAGATAAGCTAATGATTGACATTACAGAAGAGATTTAGTTGCATTTCTGGCTTTATCTAGTTTGCTTTTTGTCAGCTTTAAAAACGACTTACTGTTATATCCTACTGTTTTGTATTTGGTTAAGGAATAACTTAACTGTTCAAAGTACCAAATAATTGAAAATTTCAGTATACTAAATCGATTGAGTCCTCTGAAAATTTGTCGATAAATACATTTGGTGTTTCACTGCAACCTCATTTGGAAGTTGGTAGTGAGAAAGCCAGTGAAATCAAAACTGCAATGGTTGGAAGTCTTTCAAATTATAGGGTAATTTAGTTGATAAATTATTGTTAAAATGTTGCAAACATTTGCAGTGTTTTTCAGTTTGCAAAAACATGTGTTCTAGTTTAACAATACGTTTCTATTAGATTTGCATTGAAGTAGTTTTTTTTTTTTTTTTTTTTCATGATTATTAAATTATTATTGGACGACAGAAGTATAACGAATCTTTTCTTTTACTTCACTTCTCCATAATTTCATTAGTATGATGCCTAAAATTTTATTGTCATTGTTGTAGGCTAATTTCATCTCTTTTACTTTCTCTTTTCATTTTCTCATATTTCCTTTTCTGTCTGTTTTAAATAAACTCTGCATTGTCAGGTAGGATTTCAGATGAAAATATTGAATAGTCGAGCGATAAAACAAAATATATGTTGCTATGATTTCAAAAAAAAAAAAAAACTACTGTGTTTTTAAATCCTAAAGGGTCAGAAATAGCTACTGACTCATTTGCCTTTCTCTGTTCAGAAAGTGAGAAATGAGATTCTTTCCATATTTTGATGTTGCCTTTGTTTCTTCATTTAACGGAAGGCAAGGTGAAAACTTTGACATCACAAATTTCAATAGCAATAGTTAATGGCTAATGGAATTCTTATTTTTTGCTCATTATTTGATTTATGAAGAAAGTCATGCTGCTTTATTTTATGATATTCTTATGAAAATTTTGTCCGTATTTCCAAATATTCCCTTTTTTTTACTTGAAGAATTCTCACTCATCTTCTTCTTTTTTTGCCTGATAGAATTCTTTTATTTTATTTTATGAATTTTGATTTGTTTTCTGCAATTCGATAATTTTTAGAGAAATTTCCTATTGGCAAAATTCTCACTTATACAATTGGATGCTTGCATTGTTTACTGATTTCACTTGTTCATATTGCTAAATAAGTTCTTTCAAACATATTGAGAAAAGAATCCATTCAGAAACCGATTGAACCAAACAATGTTCAGTTATCATCGATCACATTTAGTCGTATCGAATCATCAAGTCTTGAGGAAATCAAATTCGGTGATACTGTTGATGGTATACGTTCAGATCGCTCGGTGAGACTTCATACCGTTTTAAGAGTTTTGAAAACTTTGTGAATTCTTTTAAATTCTATGTGTAATTATCGCTTATCCGGATTATCAATTAGATGGTGTTCCTGTCGATATCTGTTTTTTTTTTTTTTTTGTTATTTGAAGCAGTTTGATTTATTTCAAGAAGATTGGCAATTCTAATTAACACATTAATTTTTTTTTTTTAGTTTTTAATTAATATCAGGTTCTTAGTATAACTTTAAAGACGTTCTTGTTCGGTTATATTATGTGTGTTTAGACAAAAAGTGATCCGTTATCATTTTTCGTGCAGTTGGATCGTGATGGAAATAACATTGAGCATTTGGTGTTATCGGATGCACAGTTACCAGTTAATCTTCCAAAATTATCTTCGTTTGAAATTTCTCAAGCTTGTATTGCGCTTTTTATGGGAAATTATTACCGAGCAGAAATCATCGGCAATAATAATAATAATAATGAGTTTGTTTTCAAATTTTGATGTGAAATTCATGTAGCATATCCAAGTATGTTATTTTAGAGATGAATTTCATTTTTTGGTGCTTGATCTATGATAAGTGCCTTACCCATCGCCTTAAGAAAAAAACGTATAACACATATATATTTGACAAGATTAAATGAAATGTAACATTTATATATATTTAACTCCTGTTCCATGATAAACCGCTAACGAAATTCGGTATGGGTTATTTTATCTTCCTCAATTTTCTTGTCTCCATTGTTCTCAGTAAATTGTAAACAAATGAGGCTGATTAAACAAAAAATTATTTATTTGTTTTGAAGGAAAAGAGTCTTGTTCGTTGATTATGGAAATGTGGAAGATATTGATACTTCTGAGCTTTATTTTATCAATAATTCTCTTCCCGAACAATTCTATACATCAAGAAGAATGGCCTTTCATTGCCGATTACACGGTGTCATGCCAGTGGCTTCTAAAGTTAGTCATTTATTGAAACAATTTTTTCTCAATAATTTGCTACTGAAAGTTTGAAATTAATTGTAAGTTGATGTTCTTATTTTCAGGAAATGTCACAATCTTAGAAAAATAGTACCATAATTAATTAGAATTCTTTAATAACTAATTTAATTGCCCAAGCAGTTCAAGATGTAGAACTATTGCACTTTTTAATTTTACTCTGATAAATGCTTTCGAGTTTCAATTGTGAAAATCTGTTC
This sequence comes from Onchocerca lupi, assembly GCA_028564675.1. NCBI lineage: Eukaryota > Metazoa > Nematoda > Chromadorea > Rhabditida > Onchocercidae > Onchocerca > Onchocerca lupi. The sequence goes on along the minus strand of JAOVVO010000125.1, from coordinate 113,005 downwards.
ATGTCTTCCCTTGAAATCCAAGTTAAGATTGTTTTTGCAAGCAGTAATCAATTGAAATTATTAGATGAAGCTTCAAATGATTTGAAAAGAAAAAAGAAAAAAGAAAAACATGTTGATTGACTGAAATCATAAATAACTTTATTGATTAGTTGGATTAAATGGAAATACTTTGGTAATTGGTATTGTAGACTTTTTAAGAAGAATCTAATGAGGTATTGCACGAGATAAGGTTTAGAGTACGGAGGGACGCAGTGGAATTCACATCTGAATGATTTTGTAAAATTAATCTTTTTAATGGTGTAATTCTGGAGGGATCATTTGCATTGATACTTTGCTCAATTTTTTATGGTTTTTCCAATACACGTAAAACCAACTTATTTTTCAGAATGCATTCGATCCTGAAGCTCGAGAAATATTCTCAGAACTGACCACTGATCAAAAGCTATTTATACGTTTTTTGCAACAGTCGGTAAAAGGTATTTATGACGTTACAATTATGCTGAGTAATGGACGTTCCGTTTCCGACATCTTGATCTCAAGGTTCATGTTCAGAATTGAAGTTCTTTGAATTCCTAGAAGTTACCAGCATTTCAATTTGTTATTGGATGCGTTTACCATATAATAGGCATGATTTCCAGAGGTTTCGCTGTTCCATTCAAATGGGGTATCGGACCAGCATTGCCGCTTTATGAAACACTGGATGTTCTTCGATCTGACGATTTTGATCATGTCCATCCTGTTTTTACTGTTCAGTTATCAGATAGCCTTGTTCAACTTGAGCAGGTGAGTTAAAACTTGTAAGGATTTAAGAATTTGAAAGTTTAATTTCCCATTTTATCTTATGTGAGAATCTTCCCTTGTGGGAAATTAAATCTGTAAAGACGTTTGTCTTCTCTCTTTATTTTGAATTTTTTACTTATGCAGAAAAGAAAACCATCTTTTTTTTCTTTTTTCAGTTTTTTTCTTACGGGATTAGCCATATTGTAACTTTTCTCAACTAGCAATTGCAAAGAAATATTCAGTTCATTTTCTAGTTAATTTTTTTAAGGGAATTGCGAAAGTATCACTGTCAGCATAAACCAAAAGTAACATAAGTTAGTTTGTACTAACAGAAATTTTCTGTAAGCAACTTTTGGATCATTATATGGGACGACAGTTAAGATACAGGATCCCCTAATACCGTATCGTTCATGGAAGAGAAATTAAATAAGTTTTTAAATGTTTTTTTCTTTTTTTGTTTGAATTTTCAGTTAAACAGTGGATATGTGAATACCAAGAAAATGGTCGAAGTACCACGAATTGGCGACGTTGTCATTTCATATTTTGATGAGTCGCCTTATCGGGCAGAAATCATCGCTGTGGAAGTAAAAGATAGTAATACAGCATATCGTGTGCGTTATGTTGATTATGGCAATGAAAGTCTCTGCACGAAAGAAGAATTGTTCATGCTGGATAGGGACGAACAACCTAATGTAAATTTGTTTATTATATTTGGTTTTTTTTCATTTGATAATATAATTGTAAATTAGTGTGATAAGAATTAGGGTATCGCACCTTAAATTTCCAATTACATCAAGTACATCTTATTAATCAAAGCATGAAGGAATGAATGTTAAAATTATATATACTGCACCAATTTATTTAATACCACATTTAATTTGAAATAGATTATTTAGTAATGAGAAATTACAGTTATTTTGTGTCAATTTAATGCTCTTGGCGAACGCTTTTATTTTCCATTGTTTCAAATGAGAAAAAAGAAAGGAATGCTGTTTTTGAGTAATAATTTTGGATTTTGGAACTCGTGTTAGAAATTAGTGATATAATTAGCACTATACTTCATTACATGATCTGAAATCATCTGTCATAATCTTTTATTTAGAAAGATATATTTTAGTTACCATTCACCAATTCATCATCGTTATTCATTCAAACTGTTTATCTAGTTTATTTTTCAGGAAATACTTTACACTCCTCGACAGGGTATCCGATGCCGAATCGATGGTGTACGACCTTTAAATCATGAGGAAAAATGGCCTGAAGAAGTACAGAAATGCATTGATAATTTATTAGCTCCTTCCGCTTCATTTGAAGCCATTTTTGGTAGTCCGAGTAAAGATGGAGTTTATCCTATCAAGGTTAGCTATTTACTCGGGAAGGAAGATATACTAGGACATGTTCCAGTATATTGATCAACTCTTACTCTTTCTCAAAGGATGAAAACTTATGAATGTGTTTGTTATTACATTTTTAAATATCTCGTATCGAAATTTTTTAAAACTAAAAATCGACGATAACAGGTTATGGTACTCAAAGACCAATTGATTGAAGAGGATAACTTCGGAATGGATGAAGCGAATAATGCAAATAATAAAATTGAACTGGTGAGCTGGTTAATTGCAAAAGGTTACGCAAAAACACAGGATATTTGGAGGAAGTATCCAGTGAAGAATTTATTATTTGATGGAAAACATGAATACGCAATTTTAATCACAGAAGTTGATGGGCAGATTATTCGTGCACGGCCATATGCTTTTACTGAACAATATAATAAAATGAAGAAGGTGTGTTATAAAGATCGTTTTTCAAACAATACTAGAGCAAGAATATGTACTGAAAGGCCACTTACCTTTCAATGCAAATTCTTGTTCTGATATTATTTGAAGTTTTTGAATTTCACGTTTAACTTAATATACTCATACATTATTTTTTTTGGAAATTACTCTCATCCTAATCTGTCTGAACCATTTCTTTTTTCTGATTTACGCTCCTGATATTTAATTTGCCAGAATATACTTTAATTAGTGTTCTTAAAATTTATACAATTTTCATATGTTAAAGTCTCAATCTTTGAACTTTAGGCACTTGCAAACATTGAATTAATTCCTCTTGGAACTGATGCAACTACTGGTTTAATTACTTTGAATAAGGAAAATAAACGTGCAATGTTGATCTCCTCAGCGAATAATGCATCTTCAAAGAAGTGTTTATTGGTTGATGAAGGCATTTCTATTGAAGAAACACCCGTCCAATTTTATGGCTCGAAAGAATCATGTAACTGTTTTTTTTGAAATTTTTGTTTTTAATTTCATTGCTTTTTTAGTTGTTACTAACTTGAAGTTTCTTTGTTCCATTATTTCTATAAAATTCAACCGGAATGCTTTGTTTTGGTTGAATGCCATAAAATTGAGCAGTTTGTTTGTTATAAGGACTCGAAAATGGCGAAACTTGGTGGAGTTGTTATTGGAAACTTCATAAAGGCTTGTTGATCTATTTCTGAGTAAAAAGTCTGCTGATATTATTTTGATTTTTTTCAGAAGCATCATATATTACTATAATACTATCAAATACTATCGTATAACATGAACTAACATATAGCATGTATAACATGAACTAATATATATCGTATAACATTATTACATGAACTTCATTAGCAGAGCATGTTTATAAAGTATATGCATATGAGCATAAATTACAAAATCCAAAAATTTTCCAAAAATTTACGGAGAAAAATCCATTTTTAGAGTGAAATGCTGAGCTTTATTGCAGGTGATTCAGACAGTTTCTTAGTGCGAACATGTCATCGATTATCAGTGCAGTTCAGATTCACTAAATTCTTGCTTGATGAAGAATCAAGACAAATGATACTGAGTAGTGCAGCAAGTGGTCCAGCTAAAGTCATTCTTACTGAATACATCGAGGTATGTTTTGATGTGATACTTATTGGCATAATCATGTGCATTTTACATTACATATAGCTTAAAAGTTGGAATGTCTTTTTACGAAATTCCGATGCTAATCATTGTTGCTTTTGCAATTTTTCAGAATAATTCTATTATTTTGCAGGATAGCTATCTAATAAGTGATATTTTTTTCTCTGATCGCACAACTTTGATAGAAAAACTCAAGAAAGCAAAGCAGGAAAAGATTGATGATAAAGAATCAGTACTAGGTTTTGTTACTAATGATCTCGAACAGACTTCTGGCGGAAATTCAAATCAAGGTGGGGAATAAATATTTCTTTGTTATGAGAATTTAATTGGAAAACAACCCACAAGGTTAATGACAGTTATTACAAGTGAGATTTGTGCTTTTAAAAAGTTTGTGTCTATACTCTATCAGTTTTTGTGAAAGTTCTCCTTAATTGTTGACAAAGTTTCTGGTGGAATTGAAGAAAGGAATTCACATTGTTATTCCTTCTTAAGCTTAAAAAAAAAAGGAAAATTTTAGGCGAAAAAATAGAAGATTTGAGATTGCCAACTAAAGGGATGAAACAAATTGAGTGCAGCCAAAATTTGGTAATTAATGAGGATTCTTATCTGAAACCGCAGGTTTAATTTTTTGGATCACTGGAATAACACTACTTGAGAATGCAATCGATGTCGATTATCGTTTGATTAAAAATTACAGTTTCTTTTTTTTTTTTTTTAATTAAATTAAATTAGGTGTTTTTAGACTTCAGAATGATGCAGTATGTATTTCAAAATACCAAATATATTTTTTCTGTAATTAATGAGTGAAGTAGATTGAAGTAATTGTGCAAATTGTAGTTTATATACATATAATTTATATTCGAAAATTTAAATCTGTTTGAAAGATTTATATTGCAAACAATAATTTTCCAGGTATCAGAAATAACGGTTTACATTTCCGATGATATGGATGAAGAGCGTAAAACATTCGATCCTGAAATTATTACTTTTATGGATTCGTTGGTAGCATCCGTTTCAAAATTTGATAGAGATTGAATAATGTGAATTTATTATCAATTTATGTTTAGTAATTCAATATTGATTTGATGACATTAAGAGGAATTTTGCAGAATTTTTTCCATTCGATAGTTTATATCCATTTATTAACAAAAAAAATTATCATTTGATGATCGATAATGCTCCGCTTCATTTCATTATATGTTGTGACATCAAATGATGCAAATATAAAGATAAAAATGTCTCTAAAATTAGACACAACATTTGGAAATTGTATTAACATTAGTTTATGTAAAGCTTTACTCATACATAAAATTTTCTGGAGAAAGTTCGTTACTATAATTTAGCTAGCAGCAGAATATGCCAAAGATACAGCGAAGTAATTATTTTATTTGGTTTAATAAACTTTGATACTCCTTTATTTGATTTTTTACTGGAAAAAAATTTCAAATTCGGATGATTTGATTCGCAGGGAAATTTTTTGTTTTGCTGTTTTTCATAGTATGATTTTCATTTCTCACAGTATGTTAGTTTGTTCTTGGATTTTATTTGTTCCATTCTTCTTTTAGTTTTTTCCCAATTTATAATTGATACTTTGTAAATTCTTCCAGAAATTATTTCCTTGTTACAATATCTATCATTTTGGAAAGTTTTTACTATGAACTATTACAGATAATTACCATAGTTTAGCATTTCATATACGTATTTCTTTGTATTTATCTCTTGCAACCATTTCATATCAAATTTTTTATATTCTTATTAGAACATCTGCAAATCGCAATTTCCGTCTTTCCTAAAAATTCGTGAAATTACAGAAAAATTTATGAAACATGTTGTATTCATTTGTAATTAAGAAGAAACTTATTATTTAGCGTTCTATATATTTCATTTTGATGTAATGATTCTGTTTATATAAATACATTATTCAAATTCTGCATAATAAAGGATATTGTTCATTTCTTTTTCGATATCATAACCCAATATTTAATGTAATAAAATTATATATGTTTTTATTCTGTGATTGAATTCAATTTTTTCTGCTAATCTGAAGTTCTTTTGTGTCAGGTAAGCTACTATTGCCATTTCGAATTACTTTCTCAACGAAACTGCAACTCAATGAAATGCATCGATTGAAGTTTATTTTGAGATGTTTGGGGCTTTTGGGCAGAGAATGCAGGTTCAGGATTCTGTATTATTAGAAGTCTAGATTTCTAAAGTCTTGTATTTCCAGAAATGTTTCAGATATTGTCAGCATTAAGCAAAGAAATCTCTGAATCAATAATTATGAAATAACAGCCATACTTTTAACGGTTAGCACATGAGTTTGTCCGTGTTTCAAAGGCAAGAAAATAGAAGCAATTCTCTAACAACTACGTATATGATATTTGAAATTCTATCTAGTGATTATTTTAACGACTATTATCACGTCGTGACCGTGATGCTATATCATGTACACTAAAATCATTTATATATTTCCTACGATGGATATTTTGAGTTTGTTGCTCATCTATATGGTAATTTTGGAAGTAAAACGCATATTTCCTTAAAACTCAAATTTTTCCTTTTGCAATGATTAGGAAAAATAGTCATACATTTATTCTACAGCATCTATTAGTATATAAAATCAAGCAATCTATAGATTTAATATCATTTCGTTATTTCTGAATTCAATTGAACAGTTGTTATTGCCAATGTGTCTTCCGGAACTAAGTGAGGATGATAGGTTTGATTAGACTTTTTTTAATTCTTCGACTTTTAATTCTAACTTCTTTTCTTTAAAATTGATCCGAATATATGAAATTGTTATGTAATAGAGTGTTCAAATTTTGTCTTAGAGCATTGCAAGTTATTGACAAATCAAATATCTAATTACCAGTAATCTTATCAATAGATATATTATGTAATTGTTAAATTCTCTTGTAAATGCTAGTCATAATATTATAACAATAGTAATTAAATGTTTAAATACAAAATTAATAATAAATTTTTCCCATTTTTAATTTTACAAAAGAAAAAGAAAAAAGTTCTAGTGAGGAGTATGAAGTATGTTGTGGAGCTTTGCATTCCTATGTGGCAAGCGTATTTTTTTGTGTGATCGACTTTTGGTCAATGTTTGCAATGTTCTTCCTGATTGCTTTTTTTCATTATGATGATGTAAAAATTTTTAAAAATTTCAAAAAATAATCAAAAAAATTATTATTCGAAAGATTGAAATGCAATATTTTATTAATTTTGCTTTTCCAAAGAAATCAATAATTTGCAGTTGTGATTTAGATTTTTATGGAAAAAATGCATGGAAATTTTTATCAGTAGTAATTATCAAAGAGTTAAATGTAGGTTAAAAGATGATTAAAGGGAAGAAGTTATAAATATGGAATTGGCACCGAAAAACAAGAACAGAAAAAACAAGATGGAATTCGGCTATATTTTTTCGCTGAAATATCTTGTAATATGAATATCACTATCCTCCCAAAATCAACCATAATTTAATTACAGTTTTTCCTTAAATTCTTTGAAATTTCTTTATTTTTTTTTTCAGCATTTAATGAAAAAAGATGATAAATTCAATTCGTTGAAATTTCTTGATTTTATTTTCAAATTTTTTGATTTTATGATTTAATTTTTAAATTCTGTCACTTCCATATTTCTCATCTTGTTTATCTTTTGCATTAAACCAGTAAAACTTTATTTCTTCACTGTCTCTAATAGTATTTTAATACACATCTTTGAAGTTTTTCCAAAAATCTGAAATATAAAATGCGAATTTTTAAGCTTTACAAATTATTTCAGTTGTATAAATCTTATTTTTGTAGCAATACGGAAAAAAAAAAAAAAGAACTCGCAAATTAATTTTAATAACATTTAATGAGTATTTTCAGGATCCATTAACATGGCTGATAATGGTACCACTGTTCGTTCTCTATATTTCTTTCATATCATTTCTTTCAGGACCTATTGGACTATACCTTGGTGTGAGTTTCCTACAATAAATAAAAGAATGAAAAATGAAAAAAGTATTATCAGCGAAATAATTCAAAGGAAAGAATACATATGAAAATCTATTTTATTTTATAAATTCAAAATTTGATTTTAAAATTTCGAATTGAATTCCCAACTAAATTTCTTATTCTTTTAATTGCTGGACTCATTTGACTTTTCTTCAGTTTCATATGAATTTTATGCAGGCTTTTCTAAAATAGACAACTGAAAAAGTATGGTATCAATAATGTATAAAAACAGTAATATAATGATATAAATTTGTCAAGACTTTTAGCATGGGCTTCTTATAACATTATATTATTACCGAATTATTCTTATGTTCATTTTTGATTTAATATGGTTGGTTATCAGTTTCAAAGAGCGAAAAACTATTTTAGGTTAGTTATCAGGATTCCCGTGATTATTGATCATTTAAGAGTATCAGGGTATCATCAATCGATGCATGCAAAAAAATAGCCATGCTTTCCAAAAGATATTTATAATGCAAGTTGCCAAATTGTTCCGATCAAGCCATTTCATAGTCAGAAAGGTAGTAATTTTTTGGATTAGTTATGTTTAAAAGATTGTTCAGCTATGCAGTATCAAAAAATGAAGAAAAAAAAAAGAAACCAGTAACAAAAATAGCTTGGTTTTTTTCGAAAAACTTAATAAGTTTTTTGAGATTTCCGAAAAAAAACTTTCTTGTTATTACATGGTTCAAAATGGTAGGGAGTTTATCAATTGATAAAGTATGATACAATTTCAAAGATAGCTGTGGACTTTATTTGCCTGGTAAATAATTGTACAACAAATAAATTAAAATTGACATAGCTTATTTCTTCATATATTAATTTCCATAATAAAATATTCCGAAATTCATAATTTAACCAATTGCAGACACTGTTTTTTTAATATTATGGTTTTTGACAGCGCTTACTTATTGTATCGCATTATATATTCATAGAAGAACATATAAATTTTTCAAAACTCGGTTAGCTCGTACTTTCTGTTGCTGTTAGATATTCTAAAGAAATCATTCAGAAATTTATGAAGATATTGTTAATGAGAAATTATCAGCATAAAAAAATATTATTTTACAATTAATCAATGTTCGGGGATTTTTATTATGTTATTAATTTATTCCATTTAAAGTATGAAAATAAGAAGGAGTGCTCCCATTTAATATTACATCCAACAATTAACAAATTGTATCATTTCATCAACTCTTAGATAATTGATCATATGAATAAACAGCATTTGATTCGAGAATATGCATTCGCTTTTCAACGTTTCCCAAATATGAACAACAGTAGCTTATTTGAAATGTGAAATATGTTCTTTCTAAATGATTAAACGATGGAATTAGTAATGGTACTATTGATTAGTACTAGTACCATTGATTTTTGCAGATGGATAGGATATGATGATGGCGATTTGGCATTTGCTGCTAAATTACGAGCTCAAGGCTTGCCCATTGTGGCTTATAATATGCGGGAGTATTTTGCTTCCATCAATCTAAAATATGAATCTGAAAGGCAGCATAACAAAGAAGAAATCGCAACTGCAAAGATAGCGAAAAAAGATTAAGCCGCTAAAATGGATGGCACTAAATCAGTAAATGAATTATAATATTGGGAATCTATCGATATTGTGGGATAAATGATCATCCGATAACATATTTATGCATATACTCTTTTTTGTTGTCTCTTACGATTCTTCGTATGGCTTTCGAAATAAAAATTATGTGAAAGGTAATTGAAAAATTTCCAAAGACACAAGTTATATTTATAAAAGTAAGCCTGTCACTGAAACTGCAAGAAGTATCGGAAAATAAATGATTTCCTCATAAATCAAATGACTTAGTAACGCTTGTTTTATGCTTTAGTATATAGATCACGCTAACAAAAGCGTCCTTTCATGAGCTAACAAAAATGCTTCCTTGCGGATCATTTGTAGATGGATATCAATGAAAGCGGTTGAATGGTCCCCGGCTTGGGTATTTGAATTCCCCTTTATTTGTGTTATTCCCTTCGTATTATGAAATCGTCATTTAAATTGTTTTATTGCTATGAATGATGTTGTAATTGTTGCGTTCGCTGCCGTCCTATCAAATCTTTTGTAATAAAGGTTTAATTACTCAATTTTGAGATAACAGTACGATAAGAAACAAGAACTCTCAGTCATTGTCATAGTCCAAGAAGATCGGCATAAAACTAAAAATCTTAATGAAATATTCTTATTTATCAACTACCTCTGTTAGAAATCTTTGAAAAAGCCCAAACTTATTTCAACTATCAATTTTCTTTTCAATCAAGGAGGAATTCTCTCCGGAGGTATCCAGCTAACACTAATAACTCCGAAATGGCATACAGGGAACTCCGTTTAGTCTTATTAAGCATAAGCGAAACCCACTTGCATACGCAAAATCTATTGAGGTGCAAATGGGATTGCACTCAGTTTTAATTAAAAAGAAAGTATAGACAATAATTATCCAATAATTACAATAAATCTTTATTTTTAACTAAAATAGTGAATTTTATAAATTAGGAAAGATGAGATCATCAAAAGTGATAGCATCAAATGCAGAATAAAATGAACTACGCATCTGAAAAATATGAGAAAAGAATAAAACAAAAAGTTGTGAATAGGGAAAAATAGCATAAAACCCGATCCGAACTATGCAAATCCATGGTTAAAATGACTGACGATCCATCTGACCTATAAATGTTCAGCTATTTTCAACGATCAATATCTATCCAATTAGATAAGATATCTCTCTTTCTTCTAAAGCGATGCTACTCAATTAATTTAAGCAACTAATAAATAAACCCAAGCAACATAATGCAAAATAGCATGAAACAGAGGCACAAAATAATAGGTACATGATGATGTATGAAGTAATGCACAGCAACGCGATTTTTATGCAAAAAAACATAAATCAATATCATAACTGGCAAATTTTGAAAATAACAAATTTGATAAAAAATTGTAATAACAACTAAAAAAAAAATATCATTTATCGGGCAGCACATCCGAATTACGACTAAAAAGGAATGAAATATTATCGCAATTAAACTTAAAATGAAAAATTACTATGATCAAACTTAATTGATACCTACTTAAGTTTTCCGATAATGCTTGACTTCTTTATCTTATCAACCAATTCTAACACAAGAAAAATCTCTCTTCCATTTTATGACACAAACTAATAAAACAGTCTGTACATAAATATAAATCTTCAGCAGGAATTATATAATAAAGTCTATTTTATGCATCATTCTCTTTTTAGACAAAACTAACTATTCTATATTTCAAATCTAAACAAATGAATAAGTAGTGAAACTAAACTTAGAAATAAAGTTTATAAAATATAAATATTTTATAAAAATGATAAAAATTTTAAGTTAGAAAAATATAAAGTGCTTCATCACTTCTTCAAAGCGGTCCAACTTGACTGTATGGATTAGTAATACCTTCGAAAGGTACCTTGTATAAAACAGGATCGTGTCTTGAAACACTTCTAACTAATGGATTATAACCAAAGTATGAAATGAACAGATTAATACAAGCAGAACGTTGGAGCAAACGTCGAGCATCCCATGCTGATATATTATTGCTAGCACATTCTGAAAAATAAAAACACTTCCTGTATTTGATTTTAACTTTTACTAATAATATCGACACTAAATCACATATATAAGATGAAAATATCCACTCATTAATTTAGGTTTTATTTATACTTTCATTGCACATTCTCTCGGTAATTTGGATGCAAAAAATTTCATCCGTGTTTAAACATACATCGAAGCATGCTGATATATGAAACAAATAAGCAGCAGATTAAGCTGCATAACTTCTACAGATGATCATAGAATGATTATATTTGTGAAGTCTGATAAGAAATACTTACTTGGATAAATAAACGTTTTTCGTGGTGAAACCTTCAATGGATTTTTCCCAGTAATACTACTAATCAGAAAATTCATCGCAATATCCTCACAGTTTTTATTCCTTTCTATATATTCTATCATTTTTGGTGGCAATAATTCATGATATAATATTCCATAGTACTGTAAAAAGAGATTATAATAATGGAGAATGAGAATCGCCAGTTTTGTAAATTTTTTTAAAATTTCAAATTTTTAAAACGATTTAAAAAATTTTTAAAACGAATTTTAAAATTTCAATTTGAATAAAATTCCATGAAAATTAATGACATGCAATGCTTCCTTTTTGTAGAGAAAGGACAGAATTAAAGGTAAAAGATTAATAAACCTTATGATAAAACGCGGCTCCCAACAAAATGATATTCATCGAATTTGCCCAGTCCGTATGGTACTCATATAATTTAGTAGATTCATTAAAAACAGCAACTCGTGGTAAAAATCCCACTAAACGATCTGGATTTTCTCGCCATGTCTGAAATAATTTATAGATATAATACCACAACATTCTCATATCTCAAACATTGTAAAAGACTATACTTTTACAAAGAAATTGAAATCAAGGAATTAAGTCAAAATTATTATTTATTAGCATTGTGATTTTTAGAAACATTTTCTGGAATTTCTGATTGCTCAAAGTTTTTGAAAATTCTTGAGTTATTCCCAAATTAATATACTTGATAGCCAAATTCGATTTCATCAACATTCATAGTAACTATGTCCTCGTCAAATGAGAATACTGCATCTGTGGTTATTTCCGAGAACATTATAAATCGGTTGGAAAGCATATTTTGGTCCATACGGATAACATGAATGGGTCGATTTATGTGCGGCCACTCCGTCACTACAAAACAAAATAAAAAATCGTTTTTTATAACTTTATAACACAAAGAAAAATAAAAGGAATTTGTGGCAAAAAAGCATTAATACTGAGGAAATATTTAAATTTTTGAACATTTTCTGTCCCTTAATGCTATCATATTATGAGAATAATTTTCATGAATATATAGAATATATAAAAATAAGTAAAAAATAATTAACAAGTTCGATAACAAATTTGTTTACTTGAAGGAGGTTCATCGGGATGATTCCATACAATGATAATGCTTCGTAAACTTGCCACTTTAGCAAGCAGTCGTATAACGACAAACAATGAATCCAGTTTGTTGTGTATCAAGATAACACCAGTAAAGCCTTCGGCAGAAGCGTGAAAAGGAAGAAAGAACGGCGGACTTAGATAATTCTATAATCCATATATAAGTAATGTCAAGCAGATTATAATTATTATTTTAGAATTTTGATTCAGTAACTGCAGAGTACAAACATGGTATTTCAGAGATTGAAAAAGATTTTAAAATTCAATATTGTTTTCAATATTTACAATAATTTTTACAAGCAGCTTTTATCATATGAATAAAGGCTGCCTTGTAAAAAATACTGCAAAGATATAATTTTTTTTTTCAACATAACGCAAAAAATTAAATATTGTGATATTTCTATCGTTTAATTTGTACAGATTGATCTGTTTTAGGATAATGAGTTGACAAAATTTGACAAGTAGTTTCTTAGTTTATAATATGTACAATGCGCTGTTAAACTTTCACTTTACCATTGATGAATTGCAGTTCCAATCATCGTATGTTGTAAATGAATTGGAAATAATGCGCCTCTCCAAGATATTTAAAGTCGTAAGAACGATTTTTTCAAGTGAAGAAAAATAACGATTATATACGAAAGAAATCTGTTCTCTCATGCCCTGTTTTCGTTCAGACGACAAAAGTCGCAAGCATGTAAGAACAGAAGACAAACGACTTCGGGAAAATGTTAACGACAATCTGAAAAGAGAGGAGTGACAAAAGAACAATTTTTAAAATCAAACTACAAATTTTTACTGTTCTATTATAGCATAATATATCCATAACTACGATGATTATGTCGGGTAACTGGATATCCTTTCAACAATTCTGATAAGAGTTCTCTCCATATACACCGAATTTTGAATTTCAAATACAATTAATGACTAACAAATCCCAGTTTATCACTTCATTGAAGGGTAAAACAATAGAATCTGAGATAATAACAGGAATAGAGCCAACACGTAAAGCTGACATTAACAGTAACTCAGATCCAGCAACTCGATCATCAATCAGAGTGAACTGGCTTTCCTGAAAACTTTTTAAACTTTTAATTTTGAAATAAACAGCAATATTTCGAATCATCTGCAACCATTGATGGCTGGAGCTGCGAAGGATAGTCCTCACCCATTCAATGATCTGGAATAATATAGATTTATGTGATCTCTTTATTATCCTTCTCCGAATAAGATGTAATCCTATATTTACACATGGAAAATTTATTCACAAGGATGATTCTTTTCTTCTGCTATCACTGATTTTGAGTAAAAGATCTTTCTGTTAATAAAAAATCTGAACCTTAACAACTGCATCCAAATTATGGGCATTTCCATGATTGTCGCATAAAAAATTTCCGTCTGTTACATTGCAACTGTCCAAGACAAGACAATCATTTTTGTTAAATAAATTTTTCAGTAGTATCTTAACACTGTGAGATGCAAATTTTATCGGTACAACGATAAAATATGAAAATTTCTCCAAAGAGGATGAGAAAGACGATAATAAGGCATAAGGATTCCATAAAGGCAGTGATAAATCGAACCCGCGTCGAAAGGTTCTACGATGAGATCCGGTCCTGTAAGCACATATATTAATCTATAAATTTAGATTCCTATATATTTAGGATAGTGTTTAAGAAATATACTAAACTATCATCTTTTTATTATAGACTATTATAGACTCAATATATTCCCTGCTATTTGTACTCATCAACGCATCAATATTTAAAGAAATTGAACAGCAAAGCAAACAACATATATGGAGATTACGACATGAAATTCATAATGAAAAAAAAAAAAACCAACCTGGCAATTATAGCATTAATATCAAGAAGATTACTACCAGCAAATGCAAATATGAGCACATTGTAATTGCTTAGGCGAGTACCTGCATTGAAATTTTTCGAAAAAGATGATTCGCCAAAACGATAAATATTGAGAGTATCAAATCCAGGCAGAACAAGGCAGGCATCCTCAATTGCATCAACTCTATATCTGGATCGTTCAATGATTGAACGTATCTCAAAATATTCCCTTGAAGGTAACGGCGTGATATTCTCGCCATTCTGAAACAGTGCAAAACTTTGGATAAACATAACGTATCACTAACTTGAAATAAATTTATTTTTGGCTCACTTTGCGAATTGTATCTATGATAAATTGTGCTCCATTTCGTTAGGATGACAATGTTTCATTACTTTTTTTTTTTTTTATATTTCTATAACCAAAAAAATAATTCACCTCATCGATGACTCGTATGAAAGGTTCAATGAAAACAGTTAGCTGATTGTTATGAAGTGAACATGGCAACAAATTGAGACATGTATCTGTTGTACAGTTTTTGCCACTCTTCAACGTTATCGCATCGTCTGAAGAGATATGATACTCCAAAATCTGTCGGTATTGTCCTTTCTTGTAAAAATTCCACAAGGTAAATACGAGAAATAATACAACCAGTAGCACAGCAATCCTGCTGCAGCTGCATCGCATTCCTCATAAATAGTCAAAACAAGGAAATATGAATATATATTTCTCTTGCCGAATCATTATCAAATCTGAAAAGTGATAAGCCATGATTATTGACAGAAGTCGATAGATGGTAGCAGAAAAGGTTTGTCGTTATCCGTGCAGCAGTAAAATCAACCTAATTTATGCCTGTTTTCCAGTATTTTTCATTCCAGTCTGAAAAAAACTTGAAATAATGTTTTGATGACGTGCTGACTCAGTAAGATGTGTGTCAGTGATGTCTATAGTATTGAGCAATTTATTAATATCGATAATTAAAAAAAAAAAAAAAAAAAAAAAAAAAAAAAAGAAAGATCAAAACTATAAGAAAAAGCATGAAGTACCAATTATGTATAGAATCCTAACAACCTTTACACAAATTAAGCCATACGATTATAATATTGCAATTATATTAACAACAAGAAAACTGAAATTTTTAAACTAACGAAGAATTGAAGTTGATAAGAATGTGTTAATTTATCAAATGGTAAAACTAACACTGATAAAACTAACATAACATTCTATTCGAAATTTAAGAAACTTATAATTCCTATTGGCCCTTCACAAGATAAGAGGAAATACCAAAATTCCGCACTGAGTTTTGATCCCTGATATTTAATATTGAACACACGGCAAATAATATAAATGTATTAAATAATCCGCAAAAATAAAAAATCGATTTGCACAAATACAAAGTTTCATCAGAAAATGACGTACTCATAAGTTTCTATTTTAGATTTGCAAGAATGAGTAAGACTTAACACTACATAACTCAAAATAGTTATACTTTCAATTGTCGCTTCAAACACCAGGTATTTCATCGTTCACATTATGCATGAGATAATTAAATATGAAATAAATAATACACAATGAGATAATTTAACTAGCAACTTGACTATGATAATGGCAGAACTAAATAATAATAAAATAACCAAATGCTTGGACATAAAAAATTGAAACAAATTATCATTTATTGCATGTTATAAATGTGATATTTCTTTCAAAACTTTTTCTCGGAAATCACTGGCACATTTTGTCAGATCCACCGCAAATGATGTACAATTTAATAATTTGTTTTTATTCTTCGTGATGCATTCCATTAAATCCTGAATAGTTAAAACGAATTTTCTACCATTTTAGTGTGCATGAATATAAAAAAAAAAAAGTTAGGAAAAGAATGAGGTAGATAACTGAAAGTCAATTAACCATTAACTTTTAATAAATTCTAAAGAATTTTTTCATCTGATCGATTGTTGAAGCACATATAGGAAAAAACATCCCAACGGATGCCAGATGGAAGTAAATGTACATATCTGGCTGGACATTACTTCTTCATGTAGATAATAACTTACAGTCTCAATCATTTTACAAACATTTTCCGGATGATAAGAGAAGTATTGTTTTTCGATACGTTCCAGTGTTTCATCAAATGCATCTTTCCGTGCTTGCAGTTCAGCTATTGAGATTTTTCCTAAAAAATCATTGAAATTCAAAAGTTAAAACGTAAACTTATTATTATTTATGAATATTCCATAATATTGAAATACAGTTCATTATTTGGATTTTGAAACACCACTAATGCGGAATATCTTCAATTTAGAATTTACTTAATGCTATAAATCAACAGCGCAACAGAGTTTAGTCAAACGACAGACAAAAGAAATGAAATAAATTCAAAACCAACCAGTTGTAGTTCTTTGCAATGAGACCATTGATTCTGTAAGGTTTTTTACCTGTTCACGCAATTTGAAATTTACTTCTCGTTCCTCAGCCAACTGTTTCCTAAGGTATTATAATCAATAGTTAAATACATACTAGAAAAAAAATAAATAAATAAATGAATCCAAACCCAGAAAGAAAATTTTCAAACAAAATCTGAAAGTAACATACCTCAAATCGCTGATATTCTCATTTTCCGAATTTCCTAAATTTAGAATCTGATTGACAACATCATTTGATACCGCAACTGTCCTATATTCTTCTGGTATTTGATTTCGCTCAATTCTGACCACCTGAAACTGAAAGCTTTTGAAAAAAATTAAGACAGAATATGAAACAATGACAACACTCTTATCGTAGTTCAGTAATCGATTAATTTGATAACAAAAATTTCGGGTCTGCAAAGTATGAAATACAATAATCTATGAATACAAATTTCAAGTCATGTATTTAATAAGACACTTCTCTTTTATGAAATCAATAACAGAAGTTCATATAACAACTAAACAGCCTTTTCAGGATTGAAGAATGATTTTTTTCAAGATGAAAGAAAAAGGAAAAAAAAACCAATAAGATACTTTTGGATGATCATCGGAATGAATGCCTTCTTCATAGCTCTGAGCTGATCCCATAAGATAATGAAAAGTTGTCCTGCAATATAATCAAAAACAATACATTATGCTAAAATTTCCACCATACTTATCTCATCTCTAATTATTTCTTTATTTCATCATTTTAATCTTTGCACTATACATTTTCAAATTTCATCACATCTTTTCCTTACTTTAAAAGCATACTATTATTGAACCTAAAATACAAACTGAAAATATTAAAGAATTCCTATACAAACAGACAGACACATACACGCCTATTTACTCATACGCACATGTTTTTCTATTCCACTCGTCTTATATCAGAAGAGAGAGAGAAATGGAAGGAAGCTGAAAAAGATTTTCCGGAATTAATCCAGTCACTCTCGGATAACAACAACCCAGACAAGACTAGCTTCAACTAATACAGTCACTCATTAAAGACGTTATGAAATTTCAAGTTTCAATATTGAATTTAATTACCAGCAATGCTAGAGGTTAATATAATTTGATACTTTTGATGATAATTTTTATAATATTGTAAATTTACTGTGCTAATATTTTCTCTTTTAATTTTTGAGTCTTTCTAAAATTCATTCATTAATTTTTAAATCTATTTTTTTTCCTCTATTATTTGACTGAAAAAATCCATTTAAATATTCCGACTGGATTGGTATTTAATTTATTTTCCGGACTGATTGAAAATTTTTTATAAATTTCATTTCAGCTTCTTAAATTATTTTTTCATTTTTTCAAAAATGTAGCTTGTTCTTGAATAATATCATTAAATTCTAAGAATTCAATTTTAAGCTTTATTCTAATTGCTTCATTCTACCGAGAAGGATTGTATTTTTACGTTTTTTCGTCGTCACAAGATTTGATGCCGCATCGATGAATAATATGGGCGTTTTCAAAGCTCTGTCGCCTAGCGACCATTGTCTTTCAGGCGAACTACTCCACTGAAAATATTCTCGAGAGATATTCGAAACTTTTTCATCATCTTTTCCTCAAATTCTTTCACTTTATGTCTAACTATGACTGCTGTCATATGGATTTCATGTTATAAACCTATCTGATAGCTTGTCAGTGCATGCTACATTTCATTTTAAGTAAGCATAGAAGTATAATTTTAACTATAAAAACATTCTCTTCGTTCATACACCTATTTCTGTTTAGGCTATCATCGATAACTCGAACTGCATAACCATATTCGATCGAATCACTTCAAGAACTTAGAAAAAATCCCAACTTTTCGCCAACTTTTGTCTCGTTTTGGATTCGGTATGACGTAAACATGAATTTGAATTTAAAAATGCTATTCAGTTCTTAGAATTTTTCTTCATATGCCTAATGCCCTTTTTTTCTTTTCTTTGATTAATATTCATCTATTTATCTAATTGATGCTCGTGGAGGTTATGAAACATTTATAAAGTGTCACGAAAAAGTTTTTTTTTTTTTTCGAGATATATTTGCTCAACATTCAGCATGCAATTATACTTTTTCTTTGTATTCTATATTTTACTGACTTTTTCAAAAAAAAAAAAAAAGTTTTTTTCCTCGAAATTTCATTTATTTTTAACAAATTTTAATTTTCCTTCCAGTCTAAATGAAGAGAATGTTTTATTTTTCAGGATGAATATTTCAATCTGAGGAGTGTATTGAAGAATATTTTTCATGCTGCTGCATCATACATTATGTCTCGAGCTCAGCGAATTTTGGAAGGATTCAAATTGTACTTTTTGTCGTCCCAATTATTACTAATCTTTTTAAATGCATACTTTAAAATGAACTTTTTGACATTTTTCGTGCATTTTTTAAATGAAAATACATGAAAATTTAAATAACAATTTATGCATATAATTAATTTGAAGATTCGGTAATTTATGTCAATCAAACATCAATTTATTTGAACTATGGAAGGAAAAACTTATTTTTATATCGCGATGTATATAATAATTACAGTATTGCTAATAATTAGATGGATTTGTAGGAACTGGATGAGTTTACGTGATGCGGAAAGTGGGAAAGTATTATGGCAAAGTTATGAAGATCTCTCCTCGCCAGGAAGGGAGCATCAAGGTTGATCGATCATTATGCTATTAACTGTCTTTATATAAAATATTTTCAAATGAATGAGAGATTTATAACTGCATCTTAAGCTAAATGATATAAACTATATTTGTCATCGATTATGACAATAAAGTTATAGTTATTGAGACGCTGAACAATAATCTTTAATTATTTTGAGAGCTATCCACATTATGTCTAAGATATTATATTACGATGAATAACATTTCATTATTCGAATCTTTTTTCGTTTTTTGAACTTTGCAGTTCATTTCGTTCCAATACATTGTCGAAAATGAAATGAAATAGACTTTTCAACATAAGCGCATAATTGCCGGATTTACATCATCTTGCTTGTTAGCGTATATACAAAACAATCGGATTCGAATGTTTTAGTATTTTTTATGAAAAATGTAGATTAATTTGGTTTCTGATATATTGTTGTCTTTACTTAAGTTTTTTGATAATGACATATTTCAGCTCGTGTGCCAAAAAGTATCTTGAATTGTCGGGCAATATCTCGTGAGATAAATTTCACTTCAGCCGAGAAAATAAATAAATTTCGACTAGAACAACGTGTTTATCTGAAAGACGAAGTTATTGAAGGTATTTATTATTACACAATAAAAGGGTGTTTGAAACTGGAATAAGAACTTCTAAATTCCCATGTTATTGATTATTTTTGTTATATAAGTTAAAGAGGAATAGAAATTTTTGTTTTTCAGATTTATATCATTCACAATTTTGCTCATACCTCATTAATTTAAATCTTTGCCAAAATTTCGATAAAAGAGCTTTCTCTCCCAATATTTTCTATTATTCTATTTTATTTTGAAAAAAGTTGTAGAGTGGTTCTTTGATTTTGGATTTGTGATACCACAGTCAACCAATACATGGCAAAATTTGATCGAAGCTGCACCCGAAGCACAAATGCTACCTGCATCATTATTAAAGTAATTGTACAATCGTTTAAATTCTTGCATTTTTCCTTTTAAACTTAAATACAAGCTTAAAATTCGCGAAGGTCTAAGTTTCTTAATTTTACTCATATTTTAAACTATAAAAAATCTAATTACTGAGCAAATCAAACTTCGATAACAATAGCTTCTTATAAAGGTACGTCATTGTGAAATCGTATCCTTACGGATATTCTTTACACTCCGTTTCATACGAGTGTATTGCTAACTTGCTTGACGACTAAACAAATTTTTATTGAAATTCTGTTCTCAATCTTTAAAATCTAATAATAGAGCATTTGCAGTGGTAATGTGGTAATCGAGACGAATTTTTATGATGATGATTTGCTAGTGAGCACATCGCAGATTCGTGTTTTTTATGTATGACATGGGAAGTGGAAATCAGCTATTTTGCTTCCGGATGTTCTAGACTCTTTCACGAAAATGATTTGGATGAACTTTATAGTATATGATGAGAGAACGTGACCAGTAATTTCAAAAAATGACTACTTCCAGAGATGAAGTTATAAGTATAAGCATGTTATGTATTGGTCAACTTCTTTCGATAAATGCAAAATTTCTCCCTATATTTTAAATTTTCTATAAATACAAAATTAGACTTGTTTTTTATGATAGTTATTTGATGTTAATATTTAAAATTGTAACTAACTTTTGTTTTGTAGATCTTTTTTATAATGGTCGTTTCAAAGCTCTGATTTTTGTGGAATTGATGAAGATAGTGAAAATAGATTTAAAATTGTGGCCAAAGTGCCAAAAAAAGTTTTAAATGGTAAAAGTGGTGATAATTGTAGTTAGGTAGTTTCTTCTTCATTTACAACTGTATGCATTTGACAGCATCACGGTATCTTGATACTCTAAAACACTTTTTTTTGTACTTTAAATTGATATTCCAAATTGTGAATAGCAAAGTATCTACAAATGTTTCAAATCAGAGAGTGAATTTTTAATTATCTATAGTTTATGGGTTTTTTAGTGCATTTTATCATGAGTATTAAGGATGATGCCCTTTATTTATCAATGAATCCTGATAAGAATGAAAATGAGAGATTTCTTAATCCAGTTCTATTAATTACATGAGATTTGAGCCGTGAAGCAAAAATGCTTCACTACTAATCATATTGTTTATCCAGTGATGAAGTTTTGACACTTTCTGTTTGATTTTTATTCTCTTTTTCTAGATGTCTAATTCACAAAATTTCTCTTTAACCTTTCTAAAACAATCTAATTTGTCTTTACGAAGAGCAATTCAATTTTTCAATTTTTTTCCTTATCATTTAAATTACTTAAAGCAAGAATCATGGAAACTAAATGCCAAATCGGTGTATTTAGTCGATCATTTTAATCTAATTGAGAGAGACCACTGATATAAGAATCCACTTTTAATACATTTTTATTCACTTATAGTCAATACTTATTGTAGTATTAATCATAAAATGAATTGGCGAATTAATCTCCTATTAAATAATCTAATAAATTCCTTATCAGTCGTGATTATGAAAGTAAATTGCCGATCTACTGTGCTCTTACTTTAGCTTTACTTGGATTTTAATTTCGTTATTTTCCTTCTTCATGCTGTTAACGATTTCAACATATTCTTTCCGTCGAAAAAATGAAGCAAAAATGGATAATGACAGCATCGATAGCTGAGGAAAATCTAGCATTAGTGAGGTTAATTATTGAATTAAAGAGTGAGGGAGTTTGGATAATATTAAAATACTTGTTTGTATTTCTGAAAATCTTAAAACTTCCGCAACATATATTACAGTTTTTTGTAAATTAATGTTCACACAAATTTAAAATCAAAACGGTGAAATTAAATGGCGTTATTCGGTTAATTCAGTTGGTAGAAAATCAAACTTAAAATCTGACAATTGCTAATCTGATCCCAGCATCAATCTAATATCAGCTTTTACTTCGCTGTTTTTTAAGTTTCATTTATCAAGTAATGAATAATCAATTCATAAAAAATTAACATTCCTATAATTATTAAATAAATAGTAATGATCAAAAAGATTGCATTTAATTTCATACATAATGCTATTTCAGATTTTCAAAGGTGAAAAATTTTCATTGCAATAAGATATTTGTTTTTCTTTTTTTTTTTTTTTTTTTTTAGCTATCAAAAAATCCTGAAATTAGAAAATTTAATTTAATTCTTGAAATTTCGAAATACGACAATTTTCCATATCTACGATTTATTCCAATGGTCGTTGATTGCGATGAGATGGAATAGAAAAGAAATCGTCATAAAACGAGTTGAGCTTCGGAAAGTTTGCGCATAGTTTTAATTCAATAAAGAGCAAGAAAATTCAAGGTAGCAGTAATTAAATGAAGAGAGATGGCATGGTTGTCGTTAGCTTCAATAAACAACACTGGTAAAATAGAAATAAAAATGAATTCAATGTCGAAATCGTGAAATTATAAAATTAGAAAATTTTCGAGCTTCTTCTGATCGAAATAGCAATACATATGAATTGTATGAGTTTTAAATTTAAAATAATAAATAAAGAAAGAAATTTAGATTTGCGAAATTTATGAGAAAAAAAGATCCTTCAGCGATCAAAACAAACTATTTTCCAATGCAATTTATTACAAAATGGCTGTAGCTCATTTACAGATGTTGAAATATGTGTTTAGATTCTTAAAACTTTCTCAATTACATGTAATCGATTTCAATTGAATTGAATTTAAATGAATTATTCGGATTTCTTCATTCAAGCTCTAAAAAAATGTTAAAATTATGATTAATTTTCCGACACATATCAGTATATGGTTGCTATGAATTGAAATCAGAATTTTGTCGAGAAAAATTCAAAATAGAAAAATAACCAATCTTTTCATATTTCTTAAACTGTTTGATGAAGTGGTCAAATTTTTTATTAGTTTGGTGTTTTAAAAATGAACGACAAATTTGTGGATTTTTTTCAATTTTTCTCACAATTCTTAGATTGAAATAAGTTTATTTATAATAGTATGATATCAAAAATGCTTCATAATGGAACAAACAAAAGGAATGCTTTGATATTAAATAATTTTAAAACAATAGAAAATTCATATGAATGTAATTTTTAACTCTTTTTTTCTGAATCAATTAAAGTGATGCAGAAGATTTAAATTATTTTATCTGAATAGCAATCAAATTCTACTGCTAAACGCAATTCTTACAACAATTTTTAACTGAATTTTCTATGAATTTTCAACAAGTTTTTCATTTCCAGTACAAACTAATTAATTGCGTATTATTACCTCAAATTGGTAAAAATCATACATTTGCAATCCTTCAATAGCCCAAGCATACTATTTCATCAATATATATTCTGGCCTTAAGGCTTCCGATAAGTACTGTTTTTAATAAAGTTCTTTTATTTTTATTGGTTAGTGAAATTTCCTTTCAGAACATTAACAATGAAACATTCTTTTAATGCTTGATAAGATTCAATGCTATTAAATGCAAAAAATTATTAATTATTTCGATTTAATATATTACTATATAATCTTTAGTCATTTCATTGTTTAAGTTTCTAATTTCATTTTTTCATCGACATTTTCATCATTTCGGATAAATAATTTCAAATTATTTGCCATAATACTTATCATACTTAAATGCATTTAATTTAAACGAGAAATGAGATAATTTAATTTCTTATTCTTTTTTTCTACACTGATTCAAATACAATTATTACAATTTGATATGTATAATATCAAATTATTTCAACATTAGCAAAGCATTACGTCTTTATTATCATTATCAAATTGCGACTGTTAATTTGCTGAACAATTTTGAATTGTTTAGAGATATTCAAAAATAATTTACAATTTCTAAAATTGAAATCCGAATTAAAATCAAGATATATACGAGCGGAATAATGTTGCTTTAGATGAAATGAATTAATTTATTTTCAGTAAAATGCAATGGTAAAAAATGGAAAAAAGATTACATTTCAAAGCATCAATTATAACAAATAATTAAAAAATAAATTATTCCAAACAACAATATTTTTTTTTATTACATATAAGCTACCTAATCCTTTTTTCTAAAAAAAAATGGAAAAAAAAAATTAATTCCCATTATTAGTTTGCAAAAAAAAAAGGAAAAAAAAAAAAGAAATGGAAGGTAATTCTTCCTTTCCGAAAAGACATATTTGAAATGAATTCATCAATGATTGATGAAAATTTTAACAAATTTCATTCATTTTACAGAATCTGACTGATCCTGATTATTAGTTCAAAATTTATACTTGAAAATTTTGTAAATATTTAATACATCGAATAATAATAATATTGAATACAGATAATATGATATATAAATAAGATTTGCTACAAAAAATTCTTGCAAATATTTTTGTGAAGCAATTTTTTTATCAGAAGAAAATAGGAAAAAAAAAAGGAGATTCTTCAATTGTTTGGAAATAATGATACTTGTTCTGATAATAATTTTTTTTTTTTTTTCTTATAAGATATGTACGATATTTCCAGTGGAATTAGGAACATGAAAGAAATAAGTTTAAAAAATAACATAATTTAAAATATTATTCTCTAATCAATAAATTCTTTTATTCCAATAATTAATCGATTTACAATACAAATAAGCAATTTTCTAGTGTTATTATAATGTTGCTTATTTTTTAGTTATATTATAATTTGATAAGTTTATAGTATTAAAACAAAACATTAATAGAATAAATGATATGTATTACACATTAAATTTAAAAATTAAAACATTAAAAATTAAGATGAAGAACAAAATTTATGATTGAAATGATAATATTTGATTCTGATTAAAATTTTTCAAATAATTTCTGAATTTTTAATAAAATTTTGAAAAGAAAAAAAAAAAAAGAAACAAGTTTTAAGATAAAAGAAAGAAAAAAAAAAAAAGATAAAATATCATATAGAATGTTTTGCTAAATAATCAATGATAATCACATTATTGTCTACCGGGTACTATTTTTACCTCCAAATAAGTCATGTCAATCAGCTGACAAAAATGAAATGCAAAGTATAAAACGGGTCGTCTCACACATCTCGCATTTCATTTCGCATTTCGCTAACCTGTTTTCGATTCGATATGAACATTAATTTCTTTGTCGATCCGTTTAAAACTAAACAAATGTTGATGCCAAAATTGATCCTCTTACCTTCTTCTTTCTTTTGTCCTTTCTAAATCATTCATCGATTACTGTAGAGATTTTTGATCGTAAAATTTTCAATATAAATTTCAATAAATTTTAATGAAAATTGAAAATTTTAAATTAATTTAGAAATTCACAAATGTCAAAAATTTTTGAGAATATTATTATTATTACTACTAAAAATTTTCGAAAAACCAAAAGATGAATTACTACCTTTCTTTCATTTCTTATTAGTCGTTTTTTTTTTTTTTTTTTTTCAATTATTTTCATTAAGTTTGTTGATTCATTAAAGATATGAAATATTTGAATATATTAATGCATTCAATATACCTATAAATCTAGTTTTCAAGTATTTTGATCCTCGCATAATGCTATAATCATTAAAAATTTTTTAAATTTAGCATGTCACAGAATCTTTCATTCCAAAATTCAATATAACAGGACGCAATTATATTACTCATGGAACCAACATCAAGTCGAATTCAAACGGAGAGAAGACATGTGGAATCGTCCAAAAATTTCGATTTTTGGGGTTCCACGGTTCGTTTCATTTGTTAATAGCAACTTTTTACCATCAATTTGACTATTTTAAATTTATTTTTCGAATTTTATTCAAAAATTTGCAATTAAAAGTAACTTCAAAACATTACACTAGAAAAAACAAAAATGAAAAAAACAAGCAAAAATCAAATCAATCAACCATCGATTTTTCAAACCACAATTTCAGTCATAGATTTTTCTTAATTTTTTTTTCTTTTGATGTTTGATGTAAAATGGTGCATCAAAACAAGAAGAAAAAAAGAAAGCATATTATTAAGTGTAACTTGGAAATAATTTAATTAAAAAATTAAACTTTCCAAGGTTTTCATGAAATTTCATTCAAACTTCATTGAACTCAAAACGAGCAAAACTTTTTTATGAATTACACGTTATGAAATTGCTAATACTAAAACAAGCTGATTTACTTGCAGCAAATATCAAAATTATCTTAAAAGGTTGTAAGCTAGTTTTCAAACTTATTTACGGATAATTCTAGTTTTAAAATTTGATGTCTCATAAAATCGATGATTCGTTTGAGTATATCAGTTTATTCATTGATTTTTATTTGTAAATTTTGTTTTAAATTTGCTTATTAAATTATTCAGATGACCCACTTTAAAACATAATATTATGCGAATATCAAATCATGCAATCCTTTTGTTAATTCATTAATCAATTAAGAAATTTTAGATCTTTTTTGGGATAAAATGATGAGAGTAAAATTAGCATTACTTACTAGCATAGAATTTTGTTTATCAAATACCAAAAACTTATCAAGTATGCATTATGGAATTTATTCCAGTGAAATTTATTTTTCCATTAATTAAAAGAAAAAAAAACTAACAATTTTTAAAAATTTAGCAGAATTTGATGATTTCAAAAAATGAATTAATTTCAGGTTTTACGCGTATTGGTACCTTGAATTAATTTCAGGTTTTACGGGTAGTGGTACCTCAAATGCTTATTATCGTATTGCTTATTGTATACATTTTTTTCGGCTCAGTGATGTTTATCATTTTGGATGAGAAATTAGCCGAGAAAAATTTCACAGATATTGTTCTGTTCTCATTCACCACCATTGCTACGATAGGTTTCATAACTTTTATCATTTTATAGGCAAATATAACATAAAAGTCTCGGTCTCGAATTTCGATGTTGTAAAATGCAACTAATCAATAATCCGATAATTGAAGACTTGATGCATACTATGCTGAGAATATATCTTCCTAAATTTATGTAAAAATTAACTAATTACAGGTTATGGCAATATTACGCCAACAACACCAATGGCGCAATTATTCTGCATAGCTTTTTCAGTGCTTGGCATCCCGATGACCTTGCTAACATTGGCAAATCTCGGGAAATATCTAACGAAAAGTTATTGGATGCTACTAGTCTGTTTTGGTAAAGTTAGTGCTCATTCATTTAATCCTAGATTCATCGTTAATCTCGAGAATACAAAATTGAAACAAACATGAAAAAGATGAAACAAGTTGAACTGGAAAAGTTTCACTTTCTTTTTTTTGCCTATAAGCTATCATTAATTTTTTTCAGTTTCTAGTATTGAAATTAAGTTTGGCAATAAAGAAGTAAATTTAATTTTGTACTTAAATACAGAATAAACGATTAATTAATATTTATACTTAAGTAACTTCTGACAATTATGTAAATGGCGATTTGGATTTTGTTTAGGAAATGCGTTGGCGACCATGTGAAAATGCAAAAATGCCATTGCCAACGATTATTGTATTATTTCTAATAACATTCGCTTTTGGCTCAATATTGTTCTATCAGAAGGGAAAAGGTTTCTCGATAGACGACATATATTTCAGGTGAATAACTAATTGAATAATTGCAATTTATAATTTAGATATTGTATTTACAATTCCAGTATTTCATTTATAATTTAAATATTGCATTTGTCGATTTATCATTTTATGTTACACTTATTCTGATTATCGTCAGCAATTTGTTTGTCCAAAATATTATTATTGGAAATTTTTAGCATTATCAGTTTTGCTACCGTTGGATTTGGTGATAAATTTCCGAATGTCAATGATCCGATCCGTCTAATTGCAATGGTTTGTTATTTGGTATGGGGTATGATTTTGATGACAACAACATTTTCTATCGTAAGTGGCTATTTGAGAACGGTACGCTTATCATTTTCATATCTTGCTCATTTTTTTACTGATAAAATTTGTGCACAAATTGAGGAAAAATCAAATAAGTATCAAAGAAGCCAATTAATCACTTCAATTAATTATTAACTCACTCTTAATATCTTTTTTGCAACTAAACTCATTAGTTCAGTAAAAATATCAATATTGTTATAATAATCGTAATCGGAATGATAACAACGATTATGACATGTTAACAAAAATAAAAACTAAAAAAAAAAAAAAGCAAATAATGCATCACAAAAATCAATAATTTTTTTTTGAAATTAAAACACTTAGCTATTTCGATATATATCGTAGTAAAAATTGAAGAGCCTTTACTAAAGATTCTAAAAAATTTGAATGAAATTTCGAATTTTAGATTCACTACTTGGGACGAAAATTACGACGAGCTTGTGATGTACACGTTTGGTTTGGTGGTAAAAGTATGAAAATATCGAAACTAATTGAAATCGTTGCCACTGAACTAAATGTAAGCCCAAGGAATGAATGTTTCTTAACATCCAATTAGATCTGAGTATGATATCATTTCGAATAATGTAAGAATTAAATGAAAAAATAATTAACGCAATTCGCAATTATTAATTAATTATTGCAATTATTAATCTTGGAAAAAATTACTTTCTAAAAGTTTTAGAAGAATTAGTCATTAGTGTAATGATTGATGAATAATTCTTTGTCTTTTCTCTTACTCATTATTGAATGCTGTAAAATAAGCAATTTCAAGGATTTCATTTCATTCTATTCAAAACTACAATTAATATGGCCAATTTATAGGCAACACCTCGACAATTGAAGACTGTGCTGAAAGATCTCGATAATCTGATAACAATAGCTATTGAAGAAAATCAATTATTATCGAGGCGATCATCGATTATATTTAAAAATTGCTCTCCAGTGAAAAGGCGTATTGGCTTTTCCTTGCAGGTATCACTTCTTCCTAGCATTTTCATGTTTATTTCAATTGAAAAATTCTTTCAAATGATAATTTTCTTCTGAAAAAAAAATTTGGGAAAATTTGCAGATTATTGATGAACGAAGATTTTATGATGATCTGGCAGCTGGGTAAGTTCTAATCTTTTCAGTCTATTTAAAGCCCTTTTCCTCTTTTATAACTTTTTCCTTAGAAGCATAATCATGATTATCAATATTATCAGGTCGGTTGAAAAAGCAGAAGATGGCATGACACGCAATGAAAAATTCATCAGGAAACATCGAGCGATTGATAGGAATCACTCGATTGATTTAGGTGAATTAAATAGGCGGA
The DNA here is from genome assembly GCA_028564675.1 of Onchocerca lupi. Taxonomy (NCBI): domain Eukaryota; kingdom Metazoa; phylum Nematoda; class Chromadorea; order Rhabditida; family Onchocercidae; genus Onchocerca; species Onchocerca lupi. Next base: position 83,264 of record JAOVVO010000125.1, on the reverse strand, counting down.
ACAGTGATATTGTAAAATTTGAAATTTAAAGAAAAAATAAATAAATGCAAAATTATTGCTTCTCCATATAAGTGAACTTCGAGATGAATCCATGGGATTTGAAGAAGAAATATTTCAAATTCAAAAATTAAAAGTATGATTGTTAGCATGATAAGTTGACTGTAAGTTTAACTCTTTCGTATTATTTTACATATAGACTTTTTTCCAATCATTAACCAGCCTTTTCAAATACCCAGTATATTATATAACTAAATCATTATGAATTCAATTTATTACTTCAAATTACCAAACAATGTCTTCATGAATCGTCAACAATCCAAAGAAGTCTTGTTATAAACAGTATTGTAAATCCGATTCACAGAAATATATATCGTAAAAAAATTTATATATCTTTCCAACTTCCTTCCTCAATATATATCTTTCCAACTTTCTTTTAGCCATAGAATTAGTTACAGAACGTAGAAAGATTTTCAACCTCTGTACAACCAGATTTCCAAAAACATAACATAAATGTCTAGGAAGATTTACTCTGTAAAAATTAGGATTTTAAAAGATATAAAAAGAGACAAAAGTTCTTGATTTTGAAAAGATAATTTAACAAGTGATTCAAACTCAATAAAGTGAATTGTTTAGCCCTCATCTATGAAATATGCTATTTTCTTTATTTGGATTATAAAATCTTTGAAATGCCTCAAGTAATAATCTAAAATTCACACCAATTTTGAAACGTGAGTAACAAGCAAGAAAAATATCATATTATGACATTGCGCACATTTAAGGCTACGTATGCATAATCATATCCAAAATACCTTATTTCATTTTATCTTCAGTTCTTGTGAATTTAATCTTTGGAACTGCAGTATGAAAAATTAATCTCTGCAGATTAAAAATAGCTAAAGTTTATAGCACAATATATTGCATATTCAAGACAATTTCGAAAAAGTAAAATTTTATTTTAACGATTTAATACAGGCAAAAATTCCAAAGATAAAGAAGAAAATGGTTTTCAAGCTTCATTTTTTCCTAATTCTGTTAATCTTAACTTTTGTTGAAGCCGGAACAGGAATTATTTTTTTGGTTTCATGCCCGGATTCCCTCAAATGGGCAAATAACTTTGTTCGAGATTCGAAAAATTCACCACAACAATCACATGTACCATTTTTTGGACCTGTATTTCCCGTCGCATTACTTTTGGCAGTTTCTGCTTCTTTTTTACATTTCTGAGCTGAAATAGTTTTTATTATTATTCTCTAAATGGTCATTGTATAAAAATATTGTCTTTAATTTCTAATTTTGATCAAAAATTTGAAATCGAAAATTCTGTCAGTATTGTTCAAAGTCACTTAGTGCTTCGCCTTATCCATTGAAGATATGAATTTCCGAAAAAATGCCATTCGTCGTCATATCATATTGCTTAATTTATTTGCCAACAGAGTGTACTGATTATCAGCTTTAAATTACGGAAAAGTAAGTATTGCAAAGTAAGTAATGGACGATTAAATAGAAAAAAAAAACAAGGAAAATAAGGGACGAACAACCTTATACTCCTAACAATACTTTTAACAAAGAATCATTTAGGTGCTAAGTCAAATATATCACTTCACAAAAAATAAAATGCAAAAATCTATAACGCGAAAACCTTTATTCCTAGATCGTGATGTTTCTGAAACTTCATTGGACATTTTCAAAAATATATTTGCTTCTTTAATGTTTACATCACATCCCTCGCCATTACATTCAGTATCATTTTTAAAGAACGTTTCATTCGCTTCATTTTCCGATGTGCCTGGTTCGCTCCTGAAATAATACTGTTTAAAAGTTAACTCGTCTCTGTAATAATACTAATTTAAAGTTAAATGAAAACTGGAAGTAAAAAGCAGCAGAATAAAAAAGAAATACCATTAAAAATCATTGCAGAGTAGGAAAGAATTAGTAGAAAAGAAAAAAGGTTCTTTATTCTTACTCATTCTTATCAGCTTTATCCGAATCATATCCATCTTTTTTTCGCTCCCTTCGTTTTTGCTTTTTTGATTTCTTTCTACCTATCTCGAATTTCTCATCTTCAATATCTTTTTCATCAGTCATTAATAAACAGTCATCATCCTCCTTCAAAGTAAAGTATTTAAACTTTGATGAATATGAGATTTCATCTTATCTAAAGACACCTCGTATAACCTGGATTTTAATTTTGAAGATAATAAACTTCATTCCAAAAATTCAAAATACTTGAAAATATACAAGATTATATTAGAAATGAAAGCAATTCAATAGGAAACCTGGATACCTCTATGTGTTTTTTTAACAAAGCAACTGTATCTTTGTGCTTTTTCGATCTCTTGTGGTTGTTCATTGCCTTTCTATAATGAATTACATAAATTATCATAAAGAACTATGCAAACTTATCTCTAAAAATTTGTTATCAACTTCGCTTACTCAGTTTTGAATGCTTTTTCACAAAAGAGACAATAAAAGTTCAGCTCTTCCTGAAATTCTACTTCACTTCTGTCATTATTGTCTCCAAATTCGGCATCCAAAGCTTCTTCAATTTCACGTAAATTCTCCAGCTGCGACTTTCGTACTTCTTCCGATTCCTTGTATTCATCAGCTTGACTTGAAAATAAAACAAATATATAAGTATTATTAAGGTGTTTTGAATGTCAATATTTTTTTCACGTTAAATATTACTGAAGAATTTGATAATTTTTAACGGAATTCATAAAATCACCTTAACTGTTCCAAAATCTTCAGTTTCCTATTTTCCTCTGTCCTTTTTTCTTGCTCCAGTCGCCTCTTCTCCAGCTCTTTTTTATGTGCATGAATCCGTGGATCTCGTTTTCGTATAAATGCAACCAAAGCCTTAAATGTATATTGATATGGATCCAATAAAAGAACGTTTTATCTACATCACAAAGTAAAAAAATGTGCTCTACCATTCTTATGATGGAAACGATAACTGCCAAAGTCCAAAATATATAATCTACAACATCGCAAACCTAATGAAATGTGAACTAGTCTCAGCATTTTAAACTACTTTAAATTTCCAAAAGATCACTAAATGTTCAAAAACACATTGAGATAACCCGAATTTCTTCGTTCCTTTCACGTTTGCTCGCTTCTCTCAATTTCTTGTTTTCTTTCTCCATTGCTCTAACAACACGACGATTTGTAGCATCACGTATGTCAAATTTGTCTACCCATGCAAATGATCGGACGGTGGAGAAACTTCCCCAGAATGCATAAAACGGACCAACTATCTATACAATAATAGATTTCTATAAAAAATGGATTCTAAAATCGTTTGATAGAACAACAAAGAGAAATAAATATTCCTATGTATTTCGGATTCATTCCTGACTCTACGAGTCTACTAACATTGATAAACGAATAACTCTGTAAATTAAATCTACAATTATAAAATATAAATCAAAATCTGGTCATACATCGTCATAGGTGCTGTTCTGATCACCGAAGCTTGGATATGCCTGATATTTACCATCTAGGAATTCATAATCTTCGGATGCTAAGGTGTCGAAGACTTGTCTATATACAGCATAAAAATTCTGAAATATTTTCCGTCGAAATCAGATACACTTTATTTATTATATTTTCTTTATTCTACATTAAACTTTGTTCAAGGGAAATTTCATTAAAATTTAATTCACTATCAAAAAATTTCAAGAATTTCTGGAATGTTTCTGGGGGATAAAAACATAAAAAAAAAGCAAATTTTACAATATCCTTTTGTTCTTACTGTTTCAATCTTATATTTACTTGTCATAAAATGTATAATTGATAAATACTATAAAATCAATGCATAATTTGCTTTCAGAAGAAAAACTTACATTATGATTGCAGTCAAAACCGGAATAACACGTTGATGTAAAATAAGGAAATAAATTAAGACTGTTATCTTCATAATGCTCGTCAATTCCTAAATAACAAATGTTCATTCAAGATATAAATTTTCAATTACATATTGGAATATTTTGAGTGAACTGAAATTTGATTCAATCCAGAATTTCAATAACTCATTTTGTAATTATCCATCAAGAAATTGGTGTATAATATATAATTACAGTATTTCCACCGAATGCGTTGCATTATAAAGCAAAGAATTTCCAGAATCTAGATAACTGTAACACTAACTGCTACCATCTTATTAATTTATATATATCGATTAACAACTGTATCCTAATTATACGAAATCAATTTTACTATATTTGATATATTTTACTGCCACAATTCTAACTAGTACCATACAATTAACATCAGCCAATTTCTATTATCATATATTATTTAATTCCCTCACCAATGTTAATGAAACTTGTAATCAGAGGACTTACATTAAAAAATCCAAACTAACCTCCTTTTAGAATGCTTTCTCTATGTCGGTCGTACCAAGCTTTCTCATGTGGATCACTCAAAACATCATATGCTTGCTGTATTAGCGTAAAATACCTAAGAAAATTTTTCCGCATAAATTAAAAAGAAATATTCTCGAGATCTAAACATCTCTTCTTAAATTTTTGAAAATAATTCTTATCAGTGGACACTGTCTATCAATGATTCTTCAATTGTGTAACAATGAAACGTCTAGAATTTTACCTAGTACATTCTTCCACATTAGTTGGATTTTTATCAGGATGCCATTTGAGAGCTAATTTTCGATAGGCCTTTTTAATCGTATCATCATCTGCAGCACATTCAATCTCTAACACATCATAGTGACATCGCATTTCTCACACTGCTCTAGAATATATGCCGATCGATCGATACTTTAATATTTGAAAATTTAACGAAAGCATTACAGAAGTGTTGGAATAATGTTGACCAAATAACAATATTTAATAAATCATAGGTAGCAAATTAATTTTGAAATTTATCATATAGTAAACGAGAAACATTCCTTGAAATAGCAAGCATAAATGAGGTTTAAATTACTTCATAAATCCATTTGTTCCTTCAACTACTATTAGGGTGTAAAAAAGATATTTCAAATATTTTTATGAAATGTATATTCTGATTTTGAAACTGATTCGACTAATGATCACAGAGAAAAACATACGAAAAAAGCATACCCTTGAGCATTAATTAACAACCCTTATAGCAATGTTTACTGGATCAAAAAACTATAAAACAATTGTAGAAAAAATCCGGAAGGAAAAAAGAATTATTAAATTCTAGGGAACGAAAATTCTGTCCTAAAAGATGTGTATGAATAGCAAACGAAATACTTCAAGAACATTAAAGAATTTGAACACATACAACAGTATTGAAAAGCTGACGAATCATATGGTAACACTGTCATAATTATGCATACAACAAATTCATTGGTATGCTTCACTGGATGAAGTGATAAACAAGAAATAATGCATCAGTAAAAAAATAAAATAAAAAGGAAATAAAATATTTACTTGAAAAAATTATATTCAAGCAAAATCATAATGAAAAAATCACGAAACATAAAAAATGCAAAAGCTCTACTGAAATAGCTGGCACAATGGACTAAGTAAATACAAGAATATTTGAAAAGCACCTAAATTTTTTAAGCAAATGAGATTCTGTAAAGTTTCAAGAACTTGGAAATTAGTGCTTCAATGGAGTGACACATAGGAAACAATTAATCAGTGAAGATTCAAATAAATTAAAAAACTACATATAATGATTACTTTTATTAATTAAAGAGAGCACTTTATATCGATATTAACAATTTAATATATTAAAGCGAATGAAATTTTGTTCAGTTTTTTAATTGGTTCAAATTGCTCAATCTTCACATAAATTGGCACAATGAAACATGAAAAAAGCCGAAATAATAATAATCAATGTATTTCTACATTAAAAATGACTTTAAAACTCAAAAAAAAAAAAAAAAATTTTTTTTCAAAAACTCGAAAATTCGTTGAATCCTAGTGAAAATCCTACTAGATAGAAAACTTAATTCACCTCCTACATAAACTATGCCATTTAAATGATGTAAATATATCAAAATGAATGATATTAACATTTGAATGATGTAAACATTAAAATTATCGCAGATTGTTAGGCCACTCGGGTACATAATATCGTCTGATAGAACCTTCCACCAAACGATCCAACCAATTCGGAAGACCATTCAGCACGTCTTCCAATTTTAAATGTTGTCCTTTACGCAAAGTCTGGATCTATAATTAATTAATTAATAATTCAGTTCCATACTTTCTGAGAAAATAGATAATCTCAAAACACCAAAACATTTAAAGTGAAAAATATTTGAACTTATAAATAAAATATTTTGTATCAAAGTATCAGCTTTATTTTAACCTCTTCTCCAGATGCCTTTTCAACATCGGAATCTTCGCTGCTACAATCTTCACCATCATCATCGAAACCCAGGAAATGTTTTTTCCCAGGTGATGTGTGCATTGGATGGTACATGTTAAAATATAATTTCCAGCCACAAAGCACAAGTACAGTTCCCAATGTTTTACGAGGATTTATGTTTTTCAAACGTTCATACATTGATGATCCACCTAAAAAAATATTTAATAATCCGACTCGAGAGATCAAAAAATTATACTATTGCATGATTCTTGCTTCAAATTTGCAATTCCGCAATCCCAGGCTTTTCTTATAATTCCATTTCTTCAGGAAAGGAAGAAAATCGTATAGCGTCAATAAAAGTATATGACACGAAACTGTACAGTGATTATAGATTTTCTTATAAATGGTGATATTTAAACCATAAAAATTTTCAATTGCAAAGAAGTCAATTTAAAAACTACATCATAAAAAAAACGAAATAATCTAAAGAAAATAAATCAAAAGAAAGTTTTAAGTAATCACCTGTTTGTCCATTTTCAACAGGTAATGTATGCTCTAAGAGTTTACGAAACCAAGAAAGATTTTTCTCCACCATTAAATAGCCAAATGAGAATGTTTTGTTGCTAAAAAGTTACATCATGCTATTTCATCATTAATTTCATTACATTATTTGAACTTCTCAAAAATTAAAATAAATGAGCAATATACAAATATCGCATAAATCATGTATAGCCATGCTTTACTTGTGTGGTTCAGAGTCTCAGAGAAAGACAACATCCTATAAAAATCACCCTAAATCAAAAAAAATTTTAAAGGATTATTTTAAATTTAGCTTTACTTTCTAAACGGCCAAACATGCTTGGCAAACTGCGGTAGCAAAATATTCTTCGATTGTTCATCAACAAGAACTACGATTGATCGACAACCAGGCTTCAACAATCTGATCAATCCAAAATATGTTTCTGCTCTCAATTCATGTATCATTGGTTCCATTTCACGCATTATTCTGGAAAAGTTTTTTGAATTTCCTCGACTAATCTTGAAGAATTATAAATATGATGATGGAAAATCGAATTCGACTGATGGTTTCACTAAGAACAAGCGGAAATACCATTCCAAAAGTCATGAGTGAATCCTACGCAACCATTTTACTCTTGATGATGACAAAATCGAAAAATATTAATTTACCTCTGCTGTTTTCTGAGCATTCGTGACTGGTCATTGTTAATTCCAGGCTCGACACGTGGATCTTCGGGATGCCATTTATCATCATCAACAGTTTGTTTATTGCCTTTTTTTACATTCTAAAATCTGAGACATAGCTGACCAGTTTTGCTCAAGGAAATTTTAGTAAACAAATTGCAGAGAAAATAAATGATCTTTCCTTAAATTTTCATCGCCTTCAGAAAGTTAAATGGTTGTCATATTTTTAAGAACTTCACATTCTGATCGAATTAAGGATGATTAATAAACCTGTGGCACATAACTGCGAGATTTTCCTTCCAGTGCATTTGCATAACTCAATCCATAACCGATAACAAAAATAATCAGTAATGTTCCTATAGCACTTAACAACGGTAAAGTTTCTTCCTTAGTCAGACTAAACCACATAACTTCAAACAATCGTACGACAGCACGAGAAATGCGAGTAAACCATGACGGCTGATATTCATCCACCTGCAACAAAAGAAGTTTTCTTGTCAAATTTAGCTGTGCTTCAATAGATTTCGAGAAAAAAGAAGGTTCATTTCAAATAGATTCCATGATGCAAGCGAAAAACCTCATAACTAGGAAAATTTTGCTCCAAAAGTATCATAATGAATCATAGTAAATTGATGCATTTAAATACTGCTTAATTGAGCTTTCTGATTAGTCGAAAAAAACGAAAACGAAAAAACATATACCAGTGGTTTGATAGTTGCTTGAAAATCTAATTTTCTAACTCCTTTTATGTACGCATCCAGTTCCAAATGAAGATCATCTTCATTAATGTTCTCTTTTATTGACCAGCGTTCATTCAACCAAGCAAAACGAACTTTATTTTGATCATAACGCCAAAGAATTAGCAAACCACGTCTCCTTTCCTAGAAAGGTAGTTTTCGAAATAATGAGGGCATTCATTTTTATACAAAATATGAATTCTCCAGGCAATTATTCCTCAGCTTAGATGAACAGATAAAAATTAATTTTGATTTATTCCTTCGCTGTCTTCTTAATAAATGATGAATCACTAGTTATCACCTTTGTGCACAACTACTAATAAATGATGTCAACATATTAAGTAGCAGATTTGCCTAAATATTATCATAAAGTAACTAACCTGCAAAGAAGAATATTCACTTTGCAATAACTGATCAAAGAAGGTTGTAATAAATTCCTTTTGTTTGTTAACATAAACATATGCAAAATGCAATCTTTCATTCTTTAAACTGTTTCCATGATTATGAACGAAATTGCGAAGGGATGCAATATGCGGTAGATCACTGGATGAATCTGTTACCGTGAGGATAATACAAAGTCTTCGCAAGGTTTGTGATGAGATCGGGCAAAGGTCATCAAAATAAGACTGGCTTGAAAGCTGCAAATACTCTCATAAATGGTAAAAACAGCATATTTTCATAACACATGCACATTACTGTCACTTTAAATTTGAAATCTTCAACTAATATCTTGCTTGCAAGCAGTCTTTAAAAAATGACTAATAATTATAACTAGAAAAAAAAAAGATTTTAATGCCAAACTCTTACTCTTGGTAAAACGAGATACTTATTTCGTTCAATAAATTCTCCTATAGTGTCGACATGAAATTGTTGACCATTGTTAACTGAAAGACGAGCAATCGGCCCTTTCTGCAAAATTCTTCCATACAAAATTACCATATTATTTTGTCCGAAATGTAAATAATTAACCTTTACAATCACGCCATCTAATCATAATTAGGTTTCTTTTAGCCAAACAGATCCTTATGATTTTAAACTTACTTGGGGAAAATCGTTAAAAATTAGAATATTTTCGCATTTGAAACATGTAATATCTAAAGCTTGTCGCATTTTTGCGATTTCAGCACTCTGATCGCTCAAATAAACATAAGCAAATCGTGCGAACTTTGAATATTTCATTGCAGTCAGCATGTAGCGAATTCGAGGATCTTCTTTATTCCCAAAAATTATAACAGAAATCTGGAAACGTAAAGATGATTTTCAAAAAATATCAATTAAGAAAAAAAAAACAGATTTAAAAATTAAACGATTTTTTTAGCGAATTAAATCTACTGCTCCATCATAACTGAAGAGAAGAAAAAAAAGAAAATTCTCAATAATCTAGAAACGAGAAACATACACTCCGTATATCGATTGTAACATTCCTTATAAAAAAACATTGTTCTAGAATTACAATTAAAAGAAACATAAATGCACGAAAGGAACGTACTTTATTTGAAATTTGCCACTGATCAATAAAACGTCGCAAGCCATCATGATTTGCAATTTTAAATAAGAAAGTATTCGGGATTACATCACGTGCAAAAACACGGACACTCTTGGCAGAAAGTGCTGCAAATGTGATCAATAATATTATTCCTAAAAAAAATGAAAAATTACAAAAAAAAAGGAAAATGTAATATTTACGTTGCATTGAGCCTCGATAATGAATAACTCGCCCTTCGACAATTACAACAATAGATGGAAGCCGAGAAATCCGCACTTTTTCCAATAAATTACCATCAGTGATTGCATTAATTGTACCAATGCCATACCCTGCAACATCAAAATTTCAACAATTTTATCAAACATCAAAATTTCAACAAAAATTTCATGTAATATCAAATCCTTGGGTCTCAAAACAGAAACATAATACTCGTTTAAAAAAAGTGTTGTTTTTGAGCACAACAATCAATGTTATCTACTATCACTCGCAAACATTAAGAAGGAAACAACTTTCCACATAATTAGATAATTTTAAAATAACCACTAAAGAACAAAATCTAGAAAAAAAGAGATTATGCAGAAAGAAATCAATGATTAAATAAATAATAATGAATTTTACCAAGTGGTTCAAGATCGTTTACAATGCTTTGCCAAATAGGTTCCAAATGAAAGCAAAGTTGGCAATAGCCGGAATATGCAAATATTATGAATGGTTGAAAATAGCTACGTTCCAATAGTGTATGCGAAAATGCCCGTACAGAAATGCGATAATTTTGAAAGAACGAATTTCCATTATCAAAACCGCCGAAGCCTGACTGGAAACAAAATCGGAATAACTGAATGTTCAAGAAAAAGATGAAGAAATAAATTACTGCAAATATTGTTAAAGCAAAACTGCACAGTGGAATCCATTTTACCGTACAATTTCATTTTATGCATGATAAGTCATTTCATTTTATACAAGAATTTTTATACTAAATGAGGTTCAGCTGTTATATAAATGGCATCGTTTCAATTTTGAAATGAAGAAATTATCACTTTGAAAATGTTCATTTTTAATCAATCAACTATCTATTTGCAACTGATAACGATGGGGAAAATTTTTTAAAAGAGAAGCAAGAAATTGGTAAAAGATTAGCAAGAAAAAAGCTGCCAAGCAAAGTCGAAAATAAGTAAGCAATAATGAAAAAACAATTCAATAATATTTACCAAATAATCATCGAATGAATAATGTGCATATGTACGACTAGGAGGTGGATCGTCGAATGAACCAAATTTATCATAACGTTCTTTCCTCAGTGGATCTGAGAGAATCTGGAAAGCCTAATGTAAATTAACGAATAAATGCGTGTCAACACATGCTCCTTATTGGGTATTTTTAATGCATTGAGGACATCATCTTCTTGTAGATAATAATTAGAATGAACAATAAATTAGGACCTCGTAAGCACCTGTGATAGCCATGAATTTTTCATGTGCATTCGATTTTTGGTTTTTGTCTGGATGCCTGAAAACATTTTTTTTACAAATCATAATATTCATCAAATATTTTACATAACTCATATATATATATATATATATATATATATATATATATATATATATCCAAATATTACCATTACTTAGATGCGAGATTCCAAATGATTTCCATCGATTATCAGCGCATTCATTATTTACTATTTACTGTTCAGATTCAGGAATTATTTGCAACTTGAAAAAGAAATCTTCCATTAGAATAAGAAAAAAAAAAGAACTTTACCATTCTCTAGCCAATGTTTTATACGCTTGTTTGATTTCCCTGATGGTAGCTCTACGTGAAATACCCAAGATTTGATATGGATCGTCAATTTGTGATGAAAATATTCGATCTACGTAACAGAATGACTGTAGCAACAGTAATAATAAATACTTTTTATTAATTGATCCTACTCGCTCACACATGACGAATCCTTTTGTTAAATTCCGGCACAATCTATAAATTTTTTTTAAATTTCAGAAATCATAATTCACTGCACAATTTTAGTCTCGACCATCCTCTAATCTAACCTTTCTCCTATGCGGCAAACTCTTGAACTGTTTCTACAAAAGTAATAATGACAAAATCTGATCATCATTTCGGCAATTTTGGTGATAACATCCATATGAATTATCATTGTAATTAGACTTCACATTAGCATGGTAGTTACATTAGATACTGCTCTGATCACTTGACTAATGCAGACTTCATCTAACATCAAAAGAATGAAGATGAATCCTCATTTCTTGATGAATGTTTAAATCAAAACAGGCCAAATCACGTGATAAAAACAAAATCGTTCAAGAATCGTTCTCAAACAAAATCGTTTATGCTTTCCACACTTTCCCTTAACAATAGAAAACTAGTATTTTGCTAGAAGTACTAGAAAAACTTCCGGGAAAGACTTGAAGAATTAGTTTAGACTAGTAGACGATTTAGGAATGCTCACTAGAATTATTGATTACCAAAGGTGCTGCTAACAATCAATGCCTTCTACGATAATTTTGCATAGCGTCCTCCGTCTTCTAAATCCGGACAGAATATCGGGAAGGTTATATTGGATTCAGAAAGTCACACTGACCTAATTCAGGTTCAGAGGAGGAAAAACTGTGATGGTAAATTCCCCGGACACCTTAAGATGGATCTATTTGTATCCCTGAAGCTTTATATTGCGGAACTTCCCACATCCACATCGTCCTAACTATTCCAATAACCATTAATTATGAATCATTGTTGCTCATAATCAAATGCTTCTCAGTAATTTTCTATTGATCTTTCATCACATAATATACTGACTGAAAGCATCCTGATAAGATAATCGTATCGTGGGATTCCCTGTTAGAAGTTTTGTGAATCCATTCTATGAATAGAGACAGGAATGTTTTAATGAGAAATACCTAAAATTTGTCAGTAAGTTATGGATATATCGAAAAGGCTCAGCTAGAAATATTGGATAAAATTCAGTGTGCAACAAAATATGAATGAAAATTCTTCCATGCGAACTATAGGTATTGTATAAGTTTAGAATTAAAGTCAAAGAATCCTTCCGAAACTCCTCATATATTTGCTATATATGCGTCTTTTTTTTTTCCAAAAGTTATCATTGTAATCTGTTTGTCCCTCTTTTTCAACCAGATGGCGTTACTGCTCTCCTAACGGTAAAGTATTATAATGAAAATGTTTGTTTAAAGATTGCAGTCACCATTGTCACTGTTATCAACATCATCACTATTATCAGTATCGCACTGGATGATAACAACAGCAAATAATAAGTGACATTTTCCTTCTTTCTTTTTCTTTTTTTTTTTTTGCTGATTAATATAACATGTAGAGGATACAAAAATATTAGCAAAATTAATTCTTTTCATTACATTTCACACTATACGAAACATTATGAGAATAAAAAAAATATAATAGAACTTTTCGCTTTCTTAAAAAATTAAGATTTCGGTAATTTCTGTCCAAGTCCCTTTTCAAAAAATACAGTGAAGAAACTTAAAATAAAGGCAACAATAATTGGAAAAAAAAAACATTAAATACAAATAATTGAGTGGTAGCAAATGTATTTTACGTCTAAAACAATTAAAAAAATTAATTTCACTAACACAAACTGATTGGAAACGACCGAAAAATTGAGGTATATATTTTTGTTGAAAACAAAAGAAAAAAAAAGAAAATAAACCACGCATTGGGCGAATCAGTGAACGAAAATTTTAAAACAACACAAAGTCAAATACCACACAAAATACCATATGAAAATATAAGCATAAAAAATTGTAAGGTAGAAGAGCGGAAATAGAGAGAAGATGAGAGGGAAAAAGCTATAAACGTTGTTCAATCATTTACTTTTCTACTTGTACTGGACAGACCGATTAATTCCAGCTGTCAAAATTTTATCTAGACCAGTATCAATGTAATAATGATAGCAACTAATGATAACAATTCGATAAACATGAACAAGAAAAAATTTTCACCGGATCAATTGCAACCTGTATATACCAAGAGACATGTGTACGTGAGTGGAAAAATGATAAAAAGCAACATCGATAAAAAATCCAATCGATAAACTAAAAATTTGAAGAAAGAAATAGAAATGTGAAATATAAGAGAATGAACAAACAGACACGTGGCGCATATGTATACGCGCTAAGATAACAAAATAAATTATTTATTACTCTTTTAAACTATTAAAATAAAAATGATCTGTAATATACGCTAAATTTACTATGTCGTCCTTCTTTTTAAACAGAATAAAATTTAGGAGATACTTTGAAATTGAAAAAAATTCGAAGGGTTCAAAAACAAATATTTTTTCAAGTGAATGATTTCCAATTCAAGACACGACTTTGCTCGGCTTCATATTACAAAATTCATTTTTTTTTTTTTTTTTTTTTTTTTTTTTTTTTAAGAGTTAATCCCTTCTCCGACAACTATAGACTAGGATATGAAGAAAGAAATTGAACATATCAAGACAAGGAAGAAAACTGAGACAGAGAAATCAATAAGTTTAAACAATGGTACTCAAGCTGAAATCTAAAATTATTCTTTTAATGATTTAAATCTGATTCGTTAAAGCGATAATTAAATTCTATTTTCCAAAAACAGAAGAATGCGATAACTAAACATGACAAAATTCTTGAATGCTCAAACAAAAGTGCGTTTTTGTATTCAAAACAAATGATTCAATTAGTACCAAATCCAGAATTGCCATGGCACAGGCAAATTGCTCTACTTGAAATAGTTGCCAATTAACTTTAAAGATAACGGAAAGTGTTAGTGACATCAGCAGGATTAGAAGAATGACCAGAATCAAATATTCCTGCTTGTGAAACATAAGTACCAGTAGCCGAAGCAGATGGTGGCTGTTGGGCGTGACTTGGATAGGTACCTGAAACTGAGAACTGCCCTGAGTATGGGAAATAAAAATTGTATGAGGTATTGGGTCCAGGCGGTACAATGATTGGAGTAACACGTTGTGGTTGAGGTTGATGAGGTGTTGGTGATGTTCCATTGGCAGACATTACTTGCTGTTGCTGCACACGACCATGCATCACCGATCCAGAATTAGGTAATGATAAAGGTGATAACGTCGATAAATTCACAGTTGGTGGTGGCGTTAGATGAACCGAACTTAAGTCATCTACATCTGCTGATGATGTCTGCTGTTGTGGCGAAGTTTGTAGAAAAGTTTGCGTGGAAACATCAGCGCGTTCTTTAGCTGTTGGTGATGGGATTACTTCACCAGGTGAATCCACAAATATTTCGATCAACAGTGGATCTATCATTTGACAGCCAAACATTCGAGCGAATTGCACATTCTCGCACAAAATCGAAGAAATTTTCTACAATGATTAATAATTTTTCGAAATGTTTAATGAATGTTGGAATTTAAGATATCAGTTGGAATTTAAGATATGTTTTAATCTTCCTCGATATCAAAAATGATTTTCTTGAAATTTAAAAAGCTAACAGCTACACTTCTCTCTAACTATTATTAACAAAAATTTCCTTACCGCTAATGGTGGCAGTAACAACAGTATATTGCCGAAACGCGATATAGCAGCCGAAATTGGTTGTTCAGCAGAACTCACACGATCGCGTATCATCTGGAATAGCACATGCTGAACGCGATCGCGTAATGTTCCTAAAGTCTGCGATGTTTCCAAGCTTAAACCCGGTGCATCTGCAATAAATTATGTCATCAGCAAACGAAAACAAACTTTTAATACTACATTACATAAAGATGATAAGACATCATATAAAGAAACGATAACAATATTTCAACACTGCTACGAAATATTACGATAAGAAAATGCCGAATGGGCAAAAGAAATGCAACAAGCATGTAAAATCTCTAAAGACTTATGTTCTGAAAATTTTTGAAATTTAAAAAATTACCAGCATCCAATAGAACAAGCGCTGTAAGTGAGACGATTTCAGCTTCATTGAGTAACAACTTCCGTATAGGTTGTGTCAGTTCATCCAGTATTCGTGCAGTCATGTTGTTCGATAAGAAGCTGTAATACATCAATCTCCTTTTAAAATTATCATATATTCAATAATGATTGATGTAATAAAGATTCTCCTAACTGAATAAACTTAAGATCACTGCATCTGGAAATATATGATTTTCAGCACACATCAAATAACTGCTCTAAATATCCAACAATTCTTTTCTTAAGACAAACAAAAAATATTCCTCAAATAATGTAAATTTGTGTACAGACTGTCAATCGGCAGTCAAAAACTGATCATAGCAACTCATCATTTGAATTCTGAAAGACTGAGACATCGATTCTTCCTTCTTCATCACAATTAATATCAAAAATATAATTAGGAAACATTAACAAAGTCCCTTTCTTCGAAAAGCAATTTTTCAGAAAAAATAATCTTTCTATCTATGAAACAGCTGCTCCTGACAATCTATTGATGTATTACGGCATACAACATCTGCTACAAATGTTTATGTTCACATTTATGGAATGCAATTACTCCTTTCTTTTTCTTTTGAATTAATTAGTTGCTCCAGTAAAGGCCCTAAAAAATTTACAATGACTTTCTCTAACTAGACTAGAATTTCACGATGAAACTTCAAATAAACTAGCAATTTACTAGACAGGTGGTTTTGGATAAATGGAAAAGATTAGCAAATACTTTCCCTTAAATCTTAAAAACTTTCGACTTAGACTAAAAATTAAAAAAAGAAAACACCAGAAGGGAAGAAAAGAATAGAAAAGACTTCTTCCTTTTTTCCTCAATTCCCTTCTATAAGATACCCATAGTCTTCTTTATCTGTCTTTACTGAACTCTGATTTATTCATAAGAAAAAGCATTACTTATTCTCAAGCAGATGTCTAGGTGTTTGTCGTGGAATAACAGTTCTATTGCATAAACACAATAAATCTGGATCGGATGTTGCTTGTGCCGTTCGAGCGGCTTGAGTGAACGCACAAAATGCAGCAAATGAACTTTTTAGCACAAAAACCTGCAAACTGAATTCAACTGACGAAGAAACTAGATGACATATTTAAATTTAAATTTATATTTTTTATATCTCATATTTATAAATTTCATATTTTTTTTGCTCGTTCCCTAAATTTATGACTTTATACATATTTTACACTTCTATTTTCTCTAAATTTATTTTCATAATTTCTTCCTGTTCATTTCCATATATTCTTTCATGCATGTCTAAATTTTTATGTATACATCTTTTTGTAGAGTATAATTTTCATTTTTCATTATTTACAAACATTTTCTTTTCTCACAAATCACTTTATACAATTGTTTTTATGCTTTTTTTTTCGAGACAAATCTAAATCTAGAAGCTTAATTTGTTTTACATGACTTATATGAGGAGTTTTTCTAGTGATAATTCTTTTGTTCAGCATGTTAATCTTCGTGGTAGACAAAACAAGGAACTTTTTCCGGTATTTGAAAAAAGTACTGAAACATGAAACTTAATATATTATTATACTAGTATTTTTTAAAACAGTTACCCTAATGCATACTATGATTTACATATAAAAAAGTTAGCTTAACCGGTAAACTAATGTTCCATCAAATTTGGCTAAAATTTCCAAAAATAAATTATGAAATCTATTAAAAAAATAAATAGTAAATTATTGATATTCCTACCTTTTCATTATATCCATTCAGATTGACAAGTGAGAACAGCGCATCAATCCAATCAACTGCTGCACCGATGTACCGTCGCACTGCTTGGGATAATTGCTCTACCGTCGCCGTACGGCCTGCTTCATAACACATCTGCAAGAGTGAACATAACTTAGGAATACATACTTGGAAGCAATTTCAAGTTCAGATTTTATATCATTATTTCATTTTATGTCTCTTATCATTCATAGCATTTATCACAATATTATTAGTGCACTTATATAATTGTTCCACATATAAAATAATAACAAGTCTTCCTGAAATCATTACCTAAACTAAAATTAATGGAAAGTTACAAAATAGCAGTCATAGTTTAATCTTATTCTTATTCTTATTCTATTTTGATGAAATAAGAATTCTGCAGCAAAATTTACATCAAAACGATCGCTATCCAAAATGTATTTATTCTGGAAAATTCCATTCAATTCCAAATCTGGATCAGCTTTAACCCTCGCAATTCCAATCGGTGTTGCTACTGAAAGCTGCTTGATTGAGCTCATTGCTTGCAACTCGGTATCGAGGAGGTAGGTAAGTAAGGCATCTTCTTGCTGTGAACTGAAATTAGCGCTCTATGAAGAGAGATAAAAATATATAACTTTTTCAAATTCTGAAACATTTTTTGCAATTTTTTGTAATTTTGACAATAAGACTTCGAATGCTTCACTTGAAATTAATTACTGCTATTGCTAGACTGAACAGCAGTACTTTTTGTCTATTATTAGATTGATGCATCTGTCTTATGCCTAACTTTACGATCTGCAACAAAATTTTCAACTTATTCGAACATATGATCGTCTTTGTGCACGAGATCCAAACAAAAGAAACGGCATTTTATATGATTCAGCTGGTCAACGAAAGAAAGAGCAGTAGAGAAGTGAAAACAAGAAAAGAATTGGTTTTTCTTTAATTTTACATAAAAGTTTTACGGTAATTATTAATCTACTCTTAAACAAATCACACGAATTAGTCGAACAATTTGGAAAAAAAAAAAAAAAAAAAAAAAGAAAACACTATGATAAACAACTCACCAATGCGAGTCAGCTCCTGGCGATGGTAATAAACTGTCTTCACGTCTTAACTTTTTTCGCCGTGGATTTTTCTGTTTCCCGATAATATCACGGTCAGGTCGAATTGCTGAAATATGGAAGATAACGATTTATTTAGTACACTGACAACGTATCAAATATCATTTAAATGTCACTAATAAAACTGGATCAATTACTGATAAAATATGAAATAACACCAAATAGTCGTGTTGTATCATTATTAGTTAAACAACTATATAATGCAATAAATATCACAGATATAACAGAGAATTTATTACTTTATAATTCTCATAAAGGTAACATATTCACCTCTGCAATCATGAAAAAAAAAATTGATCGAAAAATAAACAAATTAACAAAACATTACCATCAGGTTCCATGCCCACTTCCAAACATCGTTGAAATCGACAAAATCGACAAGCATTACGTTGGTCTAAAAAATGAAAGTAATGACAAAAATATGTACCTTAAAAGGCATTAGTTAGTGTAAATATGATAATATATTTATATTAAGTAATAAAAGCGTTGCAACAATGATATATATTTCATTCAGATAATATTGCTGCTTTATATATCATTTCCTCAAAACACTTAACCTTTATCAATCGAACATTTTTGCATAAAACGACAAGTGTATGATTGTCCGGAACGAATGGTTCGCCGGAAGAAACCTTTGCAACCGTAACATGCCATCACGCCATAGTGTTTACCAGCTGAACGATCGCCACACACCATACACATTCCCTCTCCCAGGTCCATTGCCCTGTAATCACTGATAACAACAATCAGCACCTTCCTCCTTCCAAAAGACGAATAACTGAAACGATCGCAAATGCAAGACAAATATATTTCTTCAATAAACGATCAGATTGTATAATACGCCAAGTTTTTTAAAATAATCCATAATACATATAATGATATCGTAGCGCGGAAATGACGTCGAAAATAAAAATGTCATGTAAATACGATTATATTGATAAATGATCCGCAAAAATGAACTAATTCTTTGACAATAAAAAAATCTTCAAATTTTCTTCTTTGCTTAGCAAATAAATTGCATGAAAATGGAGTGGTAATAGTTGCTGAATACAATTCACTGATGTGTGGACTAAAACTTGAACTGATAAGGTTATCAAAGTATGAAGAGAAAGGATGAAGGAAGCGACGAATCAAGTGATAAGGATTGAAACGATGCCATAAGACTGATAACTGATAACTAATTAACTAAAAAGTTAATTTGTTTTGAGCTAACATTAGTCAACAGAAAAGAAACTCAAGAAACCAAATGCTACATCTTATGTCGGGAGAAGAAGGATGAAATAAGTGATGGGAAGTGAGGATCGAGATAAGGAGAAGAACAACTGTTGCGAAAAAGTTTTAAAAAATGAGTTTTCGCATAGAAAAAGGAAAAGGTTGAGAGGAAGAGGAGGGAAAGGAGAAGGAGGATAATATGAAGAAAGAGGAGAAAGAGAAGATAAGAAATGAGTGAGAATTGGTGGAGGAGAGAGCATCGTCAGAGAGTAAGAAACAACGTAGTGGTGATTTGCAGGGGAAAAGAGAAAAAAATATGGGCAGAGTAAAAGAGAAGAAAACCGAATAAAAAATGATGGACAGAAAGAGCATGCAGTAACAGTGGCCCACCAATAGCATGATCATCATCGTCATTATCATCATTATCATTCATCATCATCATCATCATTAACGATGATGACATCAGTAATAAATTCCATTTTACAAGAAGAAAATGACTGCAAGTTGTTGAACATGCGATTGAAAGAGAAAGAGGAGGGGGGGAAAAAAAAAGAGAGAATTACATTTCCTGAAGTCATTCCTTACTTTATTATTCCCTAATATGTTTACCGCCCGAAGAAAAACTGAAAGATTTTCGCCAACAATAATAATGTCGATAACAATGATGGTAACAGTAATGATGATGATGATGATGAGTAAACAGAGCACTACTACATCACAAATGTGAAAGCAAGTAATTTAATATTGCGAAGAAGGAAAGTATTCTTAAAATTAAAAATTGAGCTATTCAATATGACGTTTATTTGTTAGAGTCGAGTTAAGTAAGCGAAAGCAGTAATAAAATCAAAACAAATGAATTTTAAATTGAACAGGATGAAGAACTTCATATTTGAAAATGTTTAAAGCATGAAAACAAAATAGTTTCACCAATTATCAATCAATTAGAATAATACTGGTGAAGCAATGGACAATATCCATATTGCATCGATTAGCAATTTAATTAGCAAATATTTACAAATGATACAATTAACTGGAAATAGCCAAAAATATGAAAAAAGATGAATAACAAAAGTATGTGAAGAATTGAGAACATTTTAACACCAAGATTGAAATTTAATTCAATTTGATGACAATCATTATCAATTCATCGTCATATCACTTATCATTCGCTTATAACTTAATTAAACTGATCAAGTTAGCTTAATAATTTAACCATTGGTGCATGTTACCACGGCAGTGAATGATAACAACGACAACATTCATAAATTGATAATAATATTCACTTATAACTTAATTAAACTAATCATCTATATCATATTACTAATAATTATAAAAAAAAAAAAAAAAAAACAAATTAAAATGTAAGAAATAAAAACATGAAAAAAAATTTTCGATTTCATACATCAATTAATTCATTTCAATTTCATTTATCGCTCAAATATTACTTTGAAATAAGAAAGAAGTAATAAAATTATAACCAAATCATTTATTAAAAATTAATTATCAGTAAACAATAACAAAGAATGATGATAGAAATCATATTCAATAACATAATATCCAAATGATATAATATACATCTCAACTAATTTCAAAAACAAAACAAAACAAAAGAAAATAAAATAAAACAATACAAAACAAAACAAATCATTTCAAACACTGCAAAAAGTAAGTGAAAAGTACTTTCGGTATGTATGTTTATATGTGAAAATAACCATTTCGTTCCTCACTTTTTAGAATTATTATTATTACTAACTACTGTGTTTAGTAATTTTCATTTAGTTTTTTGCTATGCTTCACTTCCTTAATGCAAATTCTCGACAACTCAACCGTACAATTACTTTCAGGTTTTTTTAAACATGTCAATATATACATATAAATATATGCAAATATACATAGACCTATAAATATGTAAACAAAGATAGAATAATAGAAGTAAGAAGTATGAAAAACATCTGCTCATATCGATTGAGTTCCATTCACTCAATGTTTGCATATATATATATATATATATATATATATGATAACGAGAAATACAAACACTATTAATGATATCAAATGATTCGAGAATTTGGGAAATTTTATGATAAAAAAAAAAAAATTTCTATAAAAATTTAATTTACTACAAAAAACTTCAAGCTACACAATTCAATAATTTCATCATTTTTATTTTCTAATTCAAAATTTTCATCTTTTATAACAATCCTACAAATGCACTTCTTATAGAATTTTTTACTTATCATCAACATCATTTTAAATAGAAAAGAAAAAAAAAAAAATTTTTTTCCACTATTTTTCATTACTGATAAATTGTCAATTACTTTCCCATTAATGGAAAAAAAGTTTAATAGTTAAACGGACAGCTACCGAACTCGAAAATTTCGCATAACGCCCACATTTAACATTTCTTGATAAACGTTTCCATGGTTTATCATTTAACGCGAAATTACGCAAGTGAATGATGAAATAAAATTGAAGAATTAATTAGTTTAATGAGAAATTAATTCAAGAATTATATCTGTCAACATTAACAGAAATTCTCTAAGTCAAAATTTTGATAGAAGGAAAAAAAAGAGAATAGAGTAAAAGGAAATGATATGAGAAATCAAATAAGTCAATTCTGATAAGAATAAAATTAAATAATTTCTTCCCATGTGTCATAAGAAGTTTCGTAAATCTATGGATTAAAATTATAATTTTTGCCTTTAATTCTTTCAATTTTTCATATAAACAAAAGTTAGTCAGAATACTACTTTTTTCCTCTAACCTTCTGAATCTCATCTCTTCTTTTATATTCATTTGAAGAAAAAAACAAATCGTTCATAAATAATTGCATTTCTTTTTTTCTTTCTCTTTCTCTCTTCCTTTTAAAATCATCTGAAGGCAACGAACTTTAAATTATTCGTTTTTGAGTTTAATTTAGCAAATATGCAAGTAGCAATGAATTTAGACGACGAAAACCATGAGAAGAATAATCATAAAGAAAGGAGAAATGTCAAATGAAATGAAAATGTCACCATATGTGTGCGGAAGATTTCAAAAGGTTGACAAGAAAAGGAAAATGGAAACTTTCTTCATTTTCTTTCTTGAACAATCAATAGGAAGAAGGAGAAGAAGAAGAAGAAGATATATGAGAATAACAACAACAACAACAACAACAACAATAGATATCATTAGCATAATGATATAATAACAATAATGCTACTATTGTAGAAATGGCAACAAACAACAAACAAAATAAACAATATAGCATTTATTATCATTAATTTGATCTAAATAATTTTCTAATGATGAATAGGAAGGAAAAAAGAAAAAGAGAAAGAAAAAAACATTGAAAGTGAAAAATGAAGAAAAATGGAGAAAAAAAAAATTTATTATTATAATATATATATTTTTTTTTTTGAATCCTGGTTTGCTAAAAAAGATTGAGTAAATTTAGACAAAAAAAAAAAAAAGAAAAAAAAGAAATTTGAATATTTCACTTTAATTGAAATATATAAGACAATTTTGACTGATAATATCATTTAATTTGCATAATTTGAATCTTTTTTCCCTTCAATGATGATAGAGAATAACTGTATGATGAGGATATTCATATATTCGACATATTAAAACTTTACAAATAAAAAATTCACAAATTTAACAAACAAATAAGTAATCAAAAAAGGAAGATTTTATATCGTTATATTGTTCCAGTAAATAATTACAACTTTTATTGATACTGAAGCGGTTATTTAGATCAATAATATTACATTGAACAGATTAGAGCAACAAATCAATAGAAAAATATCATTTGATGAAATAAATTTTAAATTCATTTCATCAAAAATTTAGAAAAAAAAGAAATAAGTTGTTTTTAAATAAAAGTAAAATGCATTGAATGGAGATTTCAATCATGCCTTATCTAAAATCATCCAAATTACTTCATTAAAGGAGCAGAAAAAGAGAAAAAAAAACCCTTAGGCATATTATTTTACTTTTCAAGTTTACTTTGCAATAGATAATAAATTCAATTATTTGGCGAGAATTGCTATTATCTTTTACTTATCAAACTATCATTTTCATTAAAATACATAATTTTTGATTTATTCTCTTCCTCTTTTTCTCTTTTTCCCTTTTTCTCTCTCTTTTTTCGATTTTCAAAGCATGCGAAAAGTGGGAGAAAAGTAGAGACAGAAATTACGCAAGCAATTCTTTGAGGGAAATATTAGAAGAAAAAATGAAGGGAGAGAGAATTTTTAAGAGAAAAACGAGAAGAAGGAAGAGAAAGGTTATTAGGACAAGTTATTATTTCAGGAAATTTCAGCTAAGGGACAGAAACTTACTCAAATAAAGAGCCATCACAGTCAAACAGGTTTTTCGCTCCTTTTAATCACTCTTCCATCAATCCATACATAATATTTGCACAACAGTCAAATATTTCCTCTTGAAACTGCCAACTCTTTTCTCATTCCTCTAACTCCTCACTTCTCCCGACTAGTTATTTTAATAAAAAATAGATTAGATTATGTTTCAAAATTACACAAATTAATTTTATAATTGATTTGCATAATTTTGAACATTTAAAATTTTGTTAATTAAACCAACAAACGACCAGTCAATCAAATCAGATTATAATGTTCCAAAGTAAATTAATATTCATTAACACTAATTTACTTGGGTAATTTATATTTATATGATGAAAGCAATGATTTGTAAATGATTTCCAAGCATAAATAATTTCTATAAAAAATTTTATAATTACACTTATTATTTCTTTTTAAATTTTCTATCTTTAATTAGCAATAATTATTAAATTCCATAATTTTTAATTGGATCTAATTTTACAGATTAATTAATATGAAATGTGACTTAAATTTTGACTTTAGCCTGAAATGATATACTATTTCATGTTCCAATAACAAAACAAAGCAAAATGAATAAATCAACAAGTTTGATCAAATAAAATAACACAAACAATGTGAAGGAAAAGTGTTTGACAAAAATCAGATAAATGTTGAAATTGTGTCAAATACGTGTAGAATATACTAAACAATATGACGTGCAGTTAAGTAAAATACGTGTAGAAGAGAAACTTAACAATATGTCATGAATTTAACTACTCTTAGATGTGTACGTGATTTCCGGAAAATTTAGATGGTAAATGGAAATTCGGAAAAATTAGGAAAATTACTGGATAGAAAGAAGTTCAGGGAGATAAAATAGTAGAAAAGGTTTTTGGAAATGGAAGGATTATTAATGAATAGAGTGGGCAGGCAGAGCAGGTAGAAAGAAAGGATGAGTGGATAGATTGGGAATAATAGGGATTGGGATAATGGCGGGTAGGGTAAATGGATGGGCGGATGAAGGTAGTTGGGTAATGGGTAGAGTCGCGGGTAGGGTAAATGGATAGAATGGCGGGTAGGGTAAATGGATGGTGTGGCGGGTAGGGTAGAATTGCAATGTAAGCAGTAGCAGAACAGAGTGTGAAGATGAGGAAACGGTCGATGCCAATCCCAAAGGATGGAAAGGAGACGGTCGAATGAATGTTCGACAGGCAGGGGAGAGGGGAAGGGAACATATGGTACAAAGAGTGGAATGAACAAATGGAGGATCGATCTGTCTGTTGATGGATGGATGTGATCAGGCTCGTTGGCCTTCTTGGCCCCTGGCTCTACCTCCTCTGGGCCGCAATTCACCTCTTCACTGTGGTAATAGTCGTTATATCAGTGAACATCGAAGACAAGCTATTTGGTTGGCTATTCATGAAACTAGACTCGAGTCTAGTCTTTGAAGAGGAAAATGGACAAGGAGATGTGGGAAAAAGATTCAATTTCGAATCGATTTCAGTCTATGCCTTTAGCTTCTTTTCAATGAGATTAATGATCCTGAGATTGCTGAGGGACAGAGAGATGGCTAGCCCTCGAGACTTGTCCAATCATCCTGTCTTCATCGATCTACACTATTCAAGTATGAGTAAGGTCCTCATAACTCTCAATAGATGAAATATCTTCAGGGAAATTTTCAGCTTATCAAAAGAAAGCTATTATCAGTGGTAAGATGCTGTTATCAGTGATAGGATGTTAATATCAATGATCCTGTGA
Source organism: Onchocerca lupi (assembly GCA_028564675.1). Taxonomy (NCBI): domain Eukaryota; kingdom Metazoa; phylum Nematoda; class Chromadorea; order Rhabditida; family Onchocercidae; genus Onchocerca; species Onchocerca lupi. The sequence continues at coordinate 57,466 of JAOVVO010000125.1, read as the reverse complement.
TCATCAATAATTGGCAAAGGCAATGTAGCAAATTTTCATACGAAAGTTTCTACTATTACTACATTAATATCCTTCTAAGTCACTTTAAATATTTGAATTTTGATGATGAATTCAAATTCTGTGGGATTTAAATTATGGATTAAATCTGAATAAATTATCTTAAATATACAATTAGATTGCAAAGCTAATAGTACTAAATGAAAATTTATTTGCTACTATTTCTAAACCTTGAAAAAAAAATGAATAAAAGAAGAATAAACTTCATTTTACTAATGGAACGGATTTAAATTCCGATATATCATTTAATTTCCGTATAGTCTTCCAAATTGAGTACCAATATAATATATTTGTGATAAGACTTTATTTGTAGTATTCTCTGAAAGGATGTTAATGTTTGATCTAAAAGGCAGGACATGATTATGATAAAGATAGGTTAAAGATATGTGCGTTTCAGAGAATACTACAAATAAAGTCTTATAAAAGATATATTACTTATATTGCTATTCAATTCGAATTTCGGCCATAATAATAAGTAAGATTAAAAATAGTAACATCTAATCAGTGATAAGATGTCAGGAATTTAATGAGATTAATATAATTTATTATTTTCTTCTGCACAAGTTTCATACCTTGTAAATATAGCTGAGAAAGTAGGCTCAACTTTGAAAATGGCAAAATGATTCTGATCCAATAAATTCATTCCGACAAACTCATATGACGCATTCCATATCACTTATCAGTTGAGTTTCTGAAGATGAAACATTTCAAAGATTATCAATCATGATTTGCTTCCCTTCCATTACATATTTAAGTTTTTTATTTCCATGTAAAAATGGCGAAAGCATTCTCTCTATTTAATTAAAATATCTCAATATCTTATTCCCTTAGCACATAATATAAGAAATGATTAATCGCATAATTTAAAATGAACAATTTGTATCCTAAATTGCACATTGGGAAATGCGAAATCCCTTCCATATCATGATTTATAGTATGCAACAAAGTGAGATTTTCCGGGAAACTGATAAAGAAGAAGATATGACGAATTATTTGAAGTATTATCGATAACAGAGATCTATGAAATTTCAACTATATCGTTGACTATGGTACGGAATCCAGTTTGCATAAAAAATTGCAACTAATATTGTGCATTGTTCGTGGCATATTTCATCAATAATGTACCAAATTTGGTCAAATTTCAATGATAAAACCAACCTACAACGAAGAATTATCAATTATTTCTAAAATAGAACGGAACTTATTTCAATTATAACAATCAAACTTATCATTTTCTGCAATCACAATTATTTTAAGTATCATGAAATATTTCATATTTCAAAAAGTTTCCTATATCATAAGATTGTGTCATAAAGAAAAGAAATTACCAACTTACTACCAAAATAAACTTTCAATTTTTTAACTAATTAAATTTTTTCTTTCAAAAGTTTTTTAGTAAATGAATTAAATGAATTTAAAATAATTTTTGCATATTTTCAAATATTTAATGCTAAATTTAAATTTCTTTCATGTTAATTGGAAAAAGATGAAAAAAGATTTTTTATTTTTTTCAATCCTTTTTACTTCTTTCAGAATTAAATGATGACTAAGTTTACCGTTCATTATTATTATTATTATTATTATTATTATTTAAAGAATAGTGATACTCATAACAACAGGTAAAGCATAAAACTAAGAAATTGTTACCAAAAGAGTGGAATGTAATTTAAAAAGTTGAAATCTGGAAAAGCTTAATTACGAAATATTTCATTTGCAAAGTTTTTCTTTTTTTTTTTTCATGTTAAAATATTTATTAAAATTAAAAAAAAGAAATTGAATAATCAAAGCTGAATGAAAATTTATTGAACAAAAGATATTTTACACGTCAGATGGGCGTATAAACAGAATTATTCTACATAGGAGGCAGATGACAACAAATGTTAAACCCGTTTAATTAATGCAAATCTTTACAATAAACTTTATTCATCATTTTTATGAATATTAAACGCTCGAAATTTCCACTTCGACAATCTGCAATAGTCAATTTTACTGTTCATTTAATCCTATTTTTTTTTCTAACAATCGCATCTAATTCAAAAGTTATGAAAAAATGAACTTAAACAATATAGAAGATAGCAAAAGAAAAAGATTTTGTACCAGTTTTTAAAATTAAAAATCGATATAAATTCTAAAAAGAAAAAGGGAAATGAAAAGAAAATTTGGAGTGAAATTAAATAATGAAATGAAATTCTTTCCTTGTATAAACCTCATTTTAAGCACCATTCAATTCTTCTAATTTGATATTGATTTTCAATTTCACCAACAGCACAGTTTAAATTTCCATCGAAAAATAATGTCTGTTAGTTTGTCAGTTTAAATTTCCATCGAAAAATGTTGTCTATCAGTATGTTAGTTTAAATTTCCAATCAAAAAATATTGTCTCTTAATTTATTATTTCGAAAAATTACCAACAAGCGTTTGAAATTTTGAATGAAGAGTTAGTTGTGCTGAAGAAAATAACATTAGACAGTCTTTGATAAAATTTTAATTTATCAAAAAGAAACGAAAAACTTGTGACTCAAAGAGATTCAATTTATCAAGCATTTTAGATTATTAATAGTACCCGAAAAAGATTACTGTAAGTTGGCAAACATATTATCATAAAAAATATATTATTATAATGTCAGCTGGACATATATTATTATAAAGAAATGATATAATATCTGTTTAAAAATTATAAAGTGCTTTATTAAATTGAATAATTTAAAAGTTTAACATTATTTTTTCATAAAAGGCATAAACAAATCTAACTTTGTCTCTTATACTAATAACTAAACTTTCAATAATCTTTTCCCATTAATTAATTAATATGTTAGAAATGTTTTCCTTTTTCTTAATATCATGATTAATATATCATCATAAGTGACGAATCAAATGAATAGATAATAATTTATCATAAAAATGAATAAGTTTAATTCGAAATAAATTAATATTTAGAAATGAAAATAACGAATGAATGATTATGAATTCAATAATTATTTATTGTTAGACATATTAGATCCGATACATTAATCCGTTTATGCCATATATTAGCTATCCGGTACTTGATTACTTGTAATATTCCGTAACTATAATAATTCATTTATCCTATTCTTCCTCTAATATTTATACTAAATTTAAATTTCTTTACATATGTAAGATTATTTAAAGAAGTAAAAAAAAAAAAGTTTCTTTTTATTCAAACTAACAACAAAGTTTTTCTTCATTCTCATTTTATAATGATTGATAAAAGTATCATATTTATCAGTTGGTTGAATCGAAATTGGATTTAATGAATTTACAGAAGTTTCTGAAAGCAATTGTATACCGAATAAAACAATTCATTTGTAGTTATACTTTTATTATTTATATCTAAATGATCATTTAATATAATCATATAAATACTTATTCATGATATGCTTACATGCTGGAAAAAGCAAAATTATCAAAATTATCAGCTTAATGTGGAAGTGGAAGAGAACGAAAAAAAAAAAAAAAAAAAAAAAAACTCTACAGAACAATATCAATTATTCGTTATATTTTATTTGTACTTCACTAAAAGATTCAAATTATTTGATGAAAATTTGCAGATATATATAGGCACTTTCAAAGATTTCTTGTTTAACATCAGAAAAAAAAAATTTCATAGTATAATGAATAAGAAAGAAAAGAAAAAAGTTGCAATTACATTAAAAAAAAAAAAAACCCTTTTCTCTAACACTTTTGCCATGAATAATTAATTATTCATAATTAAATCGAAACAATAATTAAATAAAAAGGACAAAAATGTATGAAAAAAATCTTATCACTATTATATATTGGCAAAAATTTATGATATAAAATTTGAAATTCCTTCTTCTAAATTTTTTTCATCTTATTAATATATTAGTTTAAAAAAAAATGTCAACTAAAAGTATGAAAGGGAAAAAAAATGTCACCATCGTCATCATCGTCGTCTTAAATATGCTAACAAAAAAAAAAAAAAAAGAAAAAGTATAAAATATAATATTTTATATTATAAAATGATCGCTACTAAATGGCACAGAAAAATGAAAAAAGAAAAGAATTTTCTATTGAAATATTGAAAAGAAAGTTTTGTTCGGATGGGATGGCAATTTCTGAAAGGCAAAGAAATTGAAAGTAAACTTTTCTCTGTTCAATTTCTCAGGAAAAAAAAAAAAGGAAAGAGAGAAAGAATAACTTTTATAGAGAATAATAAATATGCTGTTTAGAATGCTTCCTTTCATTCCAGCAAATAATTCAAATATTTGATTATTTGATTATAAAAATTGTGAAATGAGAGGGAGAGACAGAGAGAGAGAGAAAGAGAAAAAAAGAAAAGAATTGATGTGAAATTTATTCTTTGAAACACATTTTCTAATCAAAACAATATCTATCGCATGATTTTTGAAATATGTAAATATCCCAATATTTGCTCATTATTATTATAAAATGCATAAAGATTGTTTTTTTTTTGGCTAATTGTTATTCCGTTTCGAATACATAATATAAAAATATGCGTTATGTGATAAGATTATCAGTTGAAATTTGTCATATAAATTTTGAAATGAAAAAACTATCAATATAAGTATGGATAATTATTATTGAAAGATGCATCTTTTATTTATTCAAATAAAATTTCGCAATTTGAATTTTTAAATAACATTTCCTTTTTTTTTTTTTTTGAAATTTTTAAATAACATTATTCTTTTGTCTTAAAATAATATTTCTCAGTTTGAATGCCAATTTTGTTATCCAATCAACAGTGACGCTCTTCATCGATAATTTAATTTTAAAGCAACTTTACAAGTCGATTTAATTTCACCAAAAGTAATCATTCATGAAATGGGTTGCCAAGCATTTCATTCTTTATGTTATTTACATTGAACAAATATAATACTAAATTGGCAGGAATTTATTCATTGTTACTCAAACTGCTGGATAGAAAAAGGAAATTTTATTTCCGGAAGAAGGATTTTACAAATGAATGAAGGAATTCAACCTACAGAAGCCTACTATTAGCAATTCTCGACAAGAATTCATTCTCGAAAAGTCAAAGATCAAATAAGTGATACTGGATCAGCAATATTCATACATAATTGTATGTTTAGCATTCGAAAATTGTTATTCTAAAACAGCTGTCCTAAGAGAAGGGATCGATCTTCGATGAATATTTTATTGCTTCATTTAATAATTTCTGCTACAAAAAATAAATGTTATGTTTACATAAGATAATCAAATTGGTCAAAAAGTTTTTAACGACAACAGAATGACCACTTTTTCTTGAATGTAAACAAATTTATCATCAATGATATCACTAATAAGAAATTAATGTTAACATAATGATTATTTCAATAATCATATGAATATTTAAAAAATACGAAGATTGTTGCTTTTATAATTTTTATCGAAATAATATATGGATATGAGAGAGACTGGATTAATTAAGCAATCAGAATCAAAAACTTTCTTATCATTTTATCAAGCAACTGATATCAAAAGTCTCCTCTAATCATTCGTATCATTATAGCACTTTGTCAATCATCACCTAACCTTCTATTTTCTCGAGAACAATTGTCCTAACACTTCGAAAATCCCCTTACCTCCATATTATCTCTATCTTATTCATCCTTTTTTATCATACTACTCTCTCTCTCTCTCTCTCTCTTTCTCTTTCTTCTTCTCTTTCCATCATAGTTAAATCGATTGTTAAAATTGGCCATTTTTCATCCGAGATAAAAAAATTATGTCCAAAGTGGATATAATTTCCATGTGGGATGACGTTTATTGGCAGATGTGTGTTGTAGAAATCGAAATTCCCGTCACGTGTAAGCGTACGTGTAAGTAAACGTGTTTATGTGTGAGTGCATGCAAGTATGTGTGCGTGTATGCATGTAGCGTACCTGTGTGTGCGTATGTATGCGTGTGTGAAAGATTCACAACGCTTAACTGCAAGGAAGAAATGCTTTTAGCAAAAATAGATTCGTGGCAAGATTTTGCGGGAAGGAGAAACTTCCGAGAAATTGCAGGAAACTTGCTACATGAAAACTGCAGGAAACTTGCTGCATGCAATCTGAGAAACAGGCGGATTTTTCAAATTATTAGGCGCGAAAGCAAATCGAATTTGGCGTGAATGAGAAATTGCAAAAAAAAGAAAGTTGCGTAAGAATTGATCGATATGGATGTTAGGCTATGAAATGATCAATCATCGATTAAATTATTTCGAATATTAATACATTCAGAACTTAAATAAAATTCAGTATCATTTCATGACATAAATTACTGATATGTTATCTTTCGCACTTTAATCGTCTACTATTCATCCTACTAACTGATAGCAATCATTATCAATAATTATCACTAGCTTGAGAATATTTGAATTTTTTTACTATTTATTATAATAGTTTTCCAATATGATCTCTAAGTAAATTAATAATGACTGATGTAACATTTTTCAATTGTAATTTAAGTAATCAATATTGATTTAATGTTGCTTGTCATGAGAGTTAAAAAAAAAGTGGAAAAGAAAAAAAAGTTGCAAAAAAGTTTCAGAAAGTATTGAAATTGTTGAAATAATTCAACGGAAGCATTACATAATGTTGATAGCAGTATATTTGAACAGCTGCAGATATCATTTCTTTTATCACACATCGAAATTTGTGTAAAATACTTAGTGCCCATCTTTTTGATAAACATTGAAAAAAAAAAAAAAAAAAAAAAAGAGGAATTTCTCGATAAAAATTTTATGCGAAAGATTTGGGGATATTTTTGGAATAAAATTTAAAAAATTAATCAAAATTGACTTAAATTTTTGATCTTTTTTTTTTTTTTTTTTAGTCATAAATTGATGATTTATGCGATAATTAAGATAGCATTCAGAAATAAGACTATATTAGATAATCAGAAATTAATTTCGTTTCTTTTTGCTAAAAAAATTTAATTCGATGAAATGAAAAATAAATTAAATTTGCAATTATGATATTAAATTCACATATTTTCACTTATATGTATCATTTTTTTTTCTTTTTTTTTTTTTCATCTCAACAAATATATGAATTTGAAAACTTTACGGAAAGACTAGTTTGAATTTAAATATTTCAAAGGTTTGCTCGACAAGACATTTCATTTCATATATTAGTGGAGTTAATTTCTTATGACAAACTACAAGGTAGCAACTGTCAGCATTCCGGTTGCTTAGTTTGGAACAGGTTTTTCCATTTGATTTCTTCTTTAATGATGATGAAATGGTTAAAAGATAAGAGGAAGAAGAAGGAGAAGGTGAAAATGGAAGTGATCAATGTTCTGGCCAAATTATTGATTTCTTTTGGGGTTTTATTCAATCAAATAAAAGTATTCCATCTTTTTCACACAATCGGTAATATGCTACAAAAATGGAAAAATTATTCTGTTAAAAAGATTTCAATTAATTTTTTCTATGCTCTAATCAGAAATATTCCAATTTTTTTCTTTTTTTTTTTTGACTAAAAATCGAAGAAAAAATGTCCTAATTCTTTTTAAGTATAGATAATTTAATTAAAATATAAATAATTATATTATGTATGCAAATAAATTACTCTTATGCTAATAAAATGCATTGTTAATACCAAAATAATTGAATGAATGAGAATTTCTCATTCAAAATATTTAATTGAAGTAATTAAGAAATGAAAAACTGATGAAATAATATTGCTTTAATTTAATAATTTATGCTAAAAAAATTTCTTACAAATACTTTGTTAACTTTATGTTATTTAGAAATTAAATTATTCATTTTATCTTTACAGTAAAACTAAACAGTTGAATTATTGATTATTTTAGTATAGTTATCTTTGAAATTTAAAGTTTCAGAAACAAACGAAATTTTCAATTAATTTTAGTAATTAATCTCCGAAAGTATGTGTAATACATTACTCGATAGTGGATAATTGATGATCATTTAAATGAAAGATAATAAAAAGCAACTATGTGCGAACATTATACTGATTTGCAATTAATTTCTATATATATCTGCAACTTTTAAAAATTTCAAAACTTTGAAATTGAATTTGAAATTTTTATCCAAACGATTTCCATAAAAAATGATAATAACACTTCCATTGTTTATGTCATTATTTCTTATCATGAATTACCGTAATGCATCATTTGTTGCTGTAAAATGATACAGCACTAAATATTTCTGAAAAATGATATTTAAGTATAGATCACAATTTTTTGGAATTTATATATTCGTTTACATTCAGATATTTTAGTTTTAGAAAAATGATCATTTTTTTTTGAGCCAAAACTAATTATTTAATGAAATTGTAAGGAACATTGTTAGATAATGCAATTAAAAAGCATACAAATTTGATCTTAAATTCCAGGAACTTTTCAATTTTAATGCAGCAATTAATCATTAATACAATCATTCCTAAATACTTTCGTAATTAAGCTATTTGGAAAAGTTTTGAAAAATTAATTTGCTTAAGTGATTCACGTAATTGATGATTATTTCTGATAAATATAACGTTTCAACAATTTTAACACATTATTAACTTGAAACTGTGCATGATTTTTCAATGTTCAAAATGATAAATTAATTCAGTTATGATTTGATCTACAATATCATTTGAATCCATATGCATTATCAATTTTACTGGTATCCACGGAAGTTTTACTTTTATCAGATATAATACCATAAATGGATTAATTGTCTACTCAATTATATGAATTGTTTCAGTTTTACTGATAATGTGATAAGAAGCATTTATTATTTATTGAAAGGTACAATTAATTAATTAATTAAATTAATTACATGTTAATATTGAAATAACATTGAGAAAAAACAGCTCAAACAGGATTTATTTTTGAAAAATTCTGAAACGGTTAAACGAGCAAATGCAGCCAAAGCTAGTAACTTTAATTGGAAGTTACCGACATCCTTGCTAAAATGAATCGTACTGTACTCTTCCATTCGAGCCATTTCTTGACCGGATTCTTCTAATACGCAAACCCATACCGTAACCCTAAAAACTATTCGTTTTCTGTATCTGATAAAATGATTTGTCAAAAAACTCAATTTACAATGAATCATTGATTCTTCTTCGTTATCATCAATTTCTAAAAGCTACGGAAGAAGAAACGAACCAAATGTCATATTTGAAACAATTAAATTATCAAATAAGACAGAAATTTGAGCAGAAAAAATTTTTATCAATCAAAAAACGAATGATTGGATCAATTTCATTTTGAAAAAAAAAAAAAAAAAAAAAGCATTTCAAACATATGAAATTATGCTTTAAATTAATGTAAAAAAGTTCTCTCTGTCTTAGAGATATGATATGATTCATATAAAAATTGAAATTATGCTTGCAAAAATTTGATAATTAAAATTTATGTTCATTAAATTTGAATTGAAATTTCCATTAATCAGATTAATTTCTTATTTATCATTTGCCCAAAGTTTATCTAAGCTATTGCTCAATATTGTTACCATGGCAACTTGAAGATTTGTCATAGAAAAACTTCATTAATTATAAATGTATATGTTTGCTATTTCTTAAATAGCATATCAGTAATATATACTATTAGAATATAAGTTGATTGTACTGATAAAATCTAATTTACCAATAATATTTTATCAGTGAATGAATTACTCCCTTTTCACTATTCCAAATGTCATATTTTAATCAATTAAATTATCAAATAAAACAGAAATTAGAGGCGAAAGAATTCTTATCAATCAAAAAACGAATGATCGGATCAATTTCATGTTGAAAAAAAACATTTCAAATATATGAAATTATATTTTAAATTGGTATAAGAATAAATTAACCTTCCATATGCACTTTCAGCAGCTAAAATTCTTGCTATCGTTTGCTTATCACCATCTTCTATTAGAAATGGATCACCTGAAAAATTAATGAATCATGAGATTGAGATCTAACTAACATTCATTTAAGAATCTCCCTTGAAACTATTTGTAATTTTTATTAATTAAAATAACAAGTACATCTAATGGGACGAAAATTTAATAGTAAATTAATTAATATAATTAGTGCTTATCACATCATCAGCGCTTATCATATTACAAGTTTTATTACTTATTTTCCTATCAGTCAGAATATTCTTGAGAGGGAAAAATGGATCAACGATAGCGGAACAGAAAATTAACAATGTATGGAAATATACATCTTTTTTCTTAAGTCCGGAAGAGAAACATATTAATTACATACTGATATTAGAATTTAGTAATTAATTTAGTAATTAATAAAAAGATAATTTACCAGGCAGAAAGTAAGCGAGTAAATCACCGTTCCAATCATTTACAACAATCAAAGGTGGTTCCGATTTGTTCCGAAATGTGCATCCGATAGATGAATTTTTTGATATTAGTAAAACCGTTTTACCGTATGATTCCAAAATCAGAGTTGATTTTTCGCAGTTTACATCTTCCCAAATATCAAACAATGGGAAATCGATTGAATCGGTTATCTGATATCTTGATTATCAGTAGCATTTATTATGATAGCTATCGTATTCATAATTTAACTTTAGATTGGATTTTGAAAATGAATCATCATGAATAATATCATTAAAACGAATCTAATACTTGAAAATTTTCTAACGGTTAAACAATTTTCACATTTATTTTTAGATCATTTCGATCATTATGCCATTGTATTTGGGAAGAATTTCGAGAAAACAGAATCAAAAATTTAATAAATGAAAAGAAAATGTAGGAGAAAAAAGAGCAAAAAACTAAAGTTTATGTGCTTTTAAATTATTTGAATTTTAATTTCGAATTATCAATACGTTACAAATATTATAAAAAAAAAAAAAAAAGAAAAAAAGGAAAAAGGAAAACAATCATATACGAAAATAAATGAGTAAATACTTGTAATTCAGTTCCAGCTCTTTGAATTCTTAGTAACGATGCATCGCTCAAATAAAATAATACTTGCGATTTATTTGGCATGAAATAATATTCATATTTATGCCGTATTGTTGCCAGCTCCTGGAACGAACTTCATAATCAAATTTTTAAAATTTTCTCAAATAATGAATTCATTTTTTATATTATGATTCAAAGTTTCAAAATCGAATCATCTAATTTTGAATATAAAAAGTATTCTAAAATTAATTATTACCTGCAACAACAATTTTACCTTCTGCATAAAACTTCCAGTTTATTAAATGCTTAAATTTTTTTCAAATATTTTTTTATATATTCAAATTTTAAAAGCAAATAAAAATAATTAATTAATTTAAAAACTTTTACATAAAATTGAATGATGTTTATGAAAATAAACAAGCCGATTGCTTTTTTATTGCGATCATATAATGGCAACAAATAAATGGAGCAAATAGGAAGAAAAAATTATTATTGAATTTCATTAAATTTCCAAGTTTTCAACTTTTTAAATCTAATTACCTAGCAGAGCATAAACAAATTTGACTGCTCGATTGTCCGATAATTTTCCCTATTGCAGAATGATTTGGAAAAAATTGAAATTGAAAACTTCCGATTTCATTTTGTCATTTATCAAAAAGATTAATTTTTAGTACTGGTTGAAGAAATTATTTTTCAATTTAAAAATTTTCAATGTATTATGTTTTTTCAAAAATGAAAAATTCAATTGTAAAGTAATTTTCAACTATGAGATTTTAGAACTTTCATATTTTTAACGAAGATTTAAATTTTTTTAAACTATAATTTAAATAAAATTTAAACATGATTTAAATCTTCTTAAAGTACAATTTAAATTATATGATTAGAGATGGAATATTCTTGAAGTGGTATTGATAAATTTACAAAATTAGCAGGTGAAAATTAACTGGAAAATTATAATGTGAAATTTTGAAGAAATGTTAGACTAAATTGATATTTTCAAGTGCTGATCGTTATTAATTAGCAAGATGAAGCAATTTCAGAATATATGTCAGATAAAATTGGCATTTTTTTTTTTTCGCAATACTAGTGAAAATTTTGTAATTTCTTATATGAAAAAATTTAGTTTAATCAAAAAATCATATTTTTTTTTTTTTTTTTTGATCGAAATGTTGACATTTCTTTTTTGTATAACAACTATTGAATTTTTCAAATTGATGCTCATTTGAAAATTTTCTGTCAGACAAATCAGAAAAAAAATTTAGAAACCATCAGACAGAAATGAAGTTAATCTCAATTTCCTATTTTAATTATATTAAGTAGTGAGTATTTTCATTGATATTATCGATCTAACTGTGAAAAATAATCGAAAAATTGATTTCAAAGCACGAATGATATATTATTTAAAACGAAAAAAAAAAGAAATGATTGTGAAAATTGGATATTTAGTTTAAAGCTATTGAATTTTTCTTTTTTTCTTTCTTTTTTCCTTTTTCTTTTTTTTTTTTCTGAATAAATCTCTAAGGATTTGTGTTAGGATTAGACATTTTTTGTTTTTTGACTAATTTTTTCTCTTTCCACAAAAATTAACAATTTCTTTCAAATTTTTATTTCAACTGAAAATTAAATAAAAATTTATCAACAAAAAAATTGATGAAATTAATATATTTTAATAGTATCGTAAGATTAAAAATATTACCGAATGATTTATCATATATTTTGATAACTTTTTTAATAAATTTATTTCTGATAATTTTGTTAAATAAATTTGAGGAAAATAAAATGCAAAATTAGAAATAATATGAAATGAATGAAATCACTGTGATAAAATCAAAATATGATATGAAAAAGAAGTATACTTGTGCATCTAAATCATCTTCACTGTGATTTGGTTGAAAACTTCGCAATGATAAATCGCTATCACCAGTTTCACGACTAGCAATCAACGTTGTCACTTCACCATTATTACCATGATATTTAAGATTATTTTTACTATTGTTATTATTGTTAACACTGATAACGGTAGCTGTTGTAGCGATAGATTCCGAGAATTGATCCGAGAGTCGATGATGATTATTTAAGATCGGTAGCTCACTAAATGATGTGCCAGGTTGTGGCATAGTGAAATCTTGACTGAAATATATTCATATTTTAATTTAAAGTTTTTCAAACAAAGAAAAAAAGCATTTTTAAATTAAAATATTTGAATCGATTATTGTCATATTAAACGGAATATATAATAAGAGTAAGTTTTTAAAATAATAGAAAAGGTAGGGATATTAAAAAAGTCAAAAAAAAGCTTATATTTAAGCAAAAAAAAAATCGGTGGATTTGAAAATTGTCAAGAAATTTCTCAAATTCAATAAATGTGAATAATAATTATATAAAACATAAAATTAATGATAATGATAATAATCATAGCAATAATAATTATTGATAATAGTAAAAATAATAATAATAATAGCAATAATAATAATAATAATTGTGCGGAAACCTGGATGAGTCATCAAAAAAACTTAAAATGCATAAATTTGATTCATCAACCAGTATTTAATTTAGAATTTGAAAAAAGGCAAGAATAGCTGCAATTGCAATAATTGCGTTAAATATTTTCCGGATTTCATTCGGTTATGCAAAAGATGCTTATTCGGTATTTCGGTTCACTATCCTTCTCTTCATTCATTCATCGCTTTTTTTTTCTCAGTGAAAAAAAATCTTAAAACTTCCTGATTACTTGACAATATAAAATGCAAGCATTCAATTTCAAAAATTTTCTAAAGAATAAAAATAAAATGTAAAAATCTCAAATATTTTATGTAAAAATTAGAGAAATGAAAAGGGAAATTTTAAAATGGCAAAACAAAAACAAAAATAAATTTGCAAATTTTGATTTTAAATTCTATATTTGAAACTAAAAATGATTAAAATATTATTTCTTTAGAAATTCAAAAGTATAATTCAAAATATCAAACGATTTGCTTTGCTTTGAAAGATTGATAAAATTTTAAGTCAAAAAATTTAGAAATTTTAAATTGGAATACTTTGAAGTGAGGATGAAAGTATAGTATCACAGAAATGTTCCAAGTTTGTTTAGGATATTTATGCTCACATAAGCCAAAGAGTGACACTATTTTTGAGAGCAAAAAAAAAAAAAAAAAAAAAAAATTGGAACCAATAAGTTAGAAATGGCAATTTTCATCACTATTATCGATTTTGGATTGGTGCTAATGACTTAAAAAAAGTTATACTGAAATGGCAGCATTGGAAATGTTCCAAGTTTGTCTGAAATCATTAAGGTACTCAGGTATGACATCAAAACAATTAAAATTCTAACATAGTAATGGATGTTGATTAATTGTTTTGGACATGAAAAGTATAGTTAAAGGAATGAAACACAGAAATAAACTTGGCTAATAAGATAAATGAGACATGTCAACATACATATCACAAGCAAATTGACAAATCCAGAAGTAAACTAATAGTATAATATGTTTAGCTTTTTAATTAGTTAACTTTTGAATGAAGAACAAATCAATATAGCGATAGAAATGCAAATTCATACTTTTAAAACGATGATTATTTAAAGAGTTTTATCAAAACAAAAAAAAGAAATTGCATATTTTTAAGAAAAAAAAGTTCATTTTCGAAAGTTTTATCGAATGAAAAAGGTGGAAATTATGTGGAATTTAGAAAAATGAAACAATCATTTGAAAAGTGGAAAAATGTCACCAAAAAATTTACAACAATGATGAGATAATAGTTGAAAAATAGAATTGGAATGATATGAAATGTGATAGAAATGGTTGGTTATTCAAAAGTGGCATACTTACTTTTAAAGTAGGCCTATTCTTTAAGGCTAGGCTCAGACAAGCTATCATTTATTTCATTATTTATCGAAGTGGTTTGCTGTAAAACAGCCTTTTGCTTATGTGTACCCATGGGTATTTCAGATGTATTATTTTAAATTATATTTAAAAAGGTAAGTCGGGGACTGCAAATGCATTCACTATTTTCAAAAATCGAAATTTCAAGCATCATAATAATCTTTATTACCAATTTTCAATATGTTTATTGTATAAAATTTTATTCAATATTTATTGATTACATTTGATCAAAAAAAAAAAAAAAAAAAACTGATAAAAGAGTTAGTTAGCATAGATGATTATTTTCAAAATCAATATTCATGCGGGAAATAGCAAATATCTAAAAATCAAAGTCAAAAGTTAGAAGCAATTGTTTTCAATAAGTTAACAGCAACAATAACAGCAATATCATAACAATCAAAATATAATAAACATGAATGATATTGAAGAATATTAAAATAGTTATAGATCTACATATGTATGAATGATGCAAAAGAATTTGATCAAATTAAAAAGTTTAATTTTGAAAATTAATTGCAAAATATTGATAAGGAACTAACAACTGATGACGGTATCATTATTGAGAACAGAAATTTTAATCTTAACAAATGATAGTACCAAAAGAATTTTCTAACAATGATAAATGAAACAGCAAAAAAATGATCATAAATTCTAAAATAACAAAATTGAATATCAAAAAAAAAAAAAAATTTAAAGAAGAAATTTTAAAATTAATGAAAATGTGATGAAATTTGCATCATGGAGAAACAAATAATCTATAAAATTAGTTAAATATTGCATCATAAAGTAGTCGGAAAAAAAATTCGTAAAAATGAAACAATAAATGAAATGATGCACTACTTATCCTTGGAAAATGAAAATTAAAAAAAGAAGGAAAAAATCCCATTTACATTTTTTTTTCTTCATTAACAAAGTATTATTGCGATATTTTATTAAATATAAAAATAAGTCGCAAATGTGAAAATTGAAAAATTTTTGTTTGATTAAGCAAATTTATGCAAATTTCAACAAAATATATGAAATGAAATAAAAAATTAAACAAAAATTAAAATTATCAAAAAAAATTTACTGATTTGTTCATTCCTGTTGTTTTTCTTTCCTTCTTGAAAAAAATAATAATCCTCTTCCTTTACTTTTTCCTATTTTTAGCTCACTTATTTAATTTGACCCATCCTACGAATCGTTTTACTTTTTCGTCGAAGAAATTTTATTAGCAAAAAATTAAATTGTAAAAAAAATTTTTTTTTTTTTTTTTGATAAGATAACATATATCTATAAATATCAAAAGAGATATTAAACGAATCATATTAATTTTTATGTGTATAATTAAAATGATTCGTGCATCAATTTTTCCATCTTTTTCATCCGTCTTCATTTCTATTAATTATTTTCATTCAAACATTACAAAATTTTAAAAGCAACAAAAAAATGAGACAAAAAGCATCTTTCAATAAATAATTAAACAAATTAATTGTAATAATTTATTTTCAAATAATTGGTTTATTGAAAAATTATAATTCTACTGCTTAAATAGCAGGAAATTATAATGGAAAAATTGGAGTTTGAAATAATGAGATAGTTGTGGATTTAGGCGAATGATTCAATACGAATGAATGATTCATATATGAAATTGCTTTTAGCAGTCTTCGATCCTTTCTAAATTTCCATAAAGTCGGAAGTTTTTTTTAAAAATAGCTAAATTTGAAATAGAATTAAAGTAGCTGAAGCAAATAGAAAATATGACAAATGACTAAATTTGACATGATAGTGATTTGAGATAATGCGATACGGGAGATATTAGGAGCGGGGGACAAAAAAAAAAAAAAAAAAAAAACAAATTGATAATCAATTTAAATTAACTTTTTCTTCTTTATGCATATAATAAGCAGGAATGAAAATCAATATTTTACATTATTTTCAAAAAAGTATCGAAATTAAGAAATTTGATTAATGTTCTTCCTGATTCATTATCGCATATTTTTTTATGAATTCTATTGAAATAATTAATGCGAAATAATTAACACATTGAGGATTAATATCGCTAAGAAACTTGTGATAAAATTTGCGACAAAATCAATCAATAGAACCTACTTTTTTTTTTCAGGTAATCATATATTGATTTAAATGCTATGAAGAGACAGTTCAAAGAAGATGACAGGTAAGGTATTTCTCGAATAAAGGAGACAATAAAAATTTTACAAACGATAATATTTGTTCATAAAATTTTATAAACGAAATTCGTTTGTTTAAAAAAATATAAATTCTTCAATAAATATGAGAAATTACAAGTGGAAAAATGATACTTCAAAAATTCAATCCTTAATTATTTTAATTTATTTCAATTAACAATATTTTTCTGTCTAATTTAAAATAATATTTCGTTAAAGTACTATAAGATTAAGTAATTATCGACAAAAATTGTTAGAATGAGATCTTTTATGATCTGTTACGAGAGATGAAAGTTCACGAAAATTTTAAGTTTGTTAAATAACATGATAAAATATGAAAAAAATATAATGAATTTTGAAGATAAAAGAAACTGAAAAAAGTGATTTTGAGAAGAGAGAAGAAGCGAAGAATGGTTTTGAAATAGAGAAGAAAGAATTGAATGTTAGTTCCTTGAAAACTTCATTTTCATCAGTCAAATATCCAATTACATCAATGCAAACTATATGAAATGTCCGAATGGCATATCACATAAAATATACCAACTTTACTAGAAGAATGCAAAAAATTGGAAAAATATTTGATAATAATCTCAACGATATTTGGCTTTTATTCGCTTAACTTCTTCAGACTTAAGCTACTTTAGTTTTTTTGATTGGCATGAAATGAAATGAGAAAATTTATGCTTCAATTTCGAATAATTTTTTACTTTTTTCCTTTTCCTTTTTTTTTTTTTTTTCGGAAAAATTTGATTGATGTAATTTATATTTTTCATTAATATGAAAATTAAAAGATTCTAAAAAAAAAAAAAGTTTCATTAACAAGAATTTATATATATATTTAAAATGCATAACATTTTTTTAAGAATTTTATTGAAAAAAAAAAAAAAAGAAAAGAAAATTGCATAAATTCAATTAAACTAATCCTAAAAAAAGTAAAAGAAATGGGACAAATATTTAAAAGGAGAGATATCTTTTGACAATTTCAATTGCACACGTTGAATAAATGCAAATAAAAAATAAAATTGATTTAAATGCAAATGTTATCAATTAACATTACTAGGAAACTCATTGAGATTAATGATAATAATGATAATTACTAAATAATAATGGTAATAATGATAGTAATAAATTTCAACCTGCTTTTTTATAATGATTAGGATTAGGAGTTTCTATTACGAACAAGGTGATAACAACCAAGACGAACTGAAAAGCTGAATATGAGTGCAAATTGAAGAAAGATGAAAAAGTGCGATACTTTTGGTTCCTAAAATACTATTCCGACAATCAGGCTGGATTATTGATACTGGAACATTTCCGGAAAATGCTTTTATTTGAGTAATACGATTACAGAATAAATGCTTAATCTATCTATTCAATCTTTTGAAAATAATATTCGTTGTAATTTTATTTATGAAGAAAACTACGAAAGATTCAATTCCTTTTTTTTCTTTTTTTTTTTTTCTTACTTTTAGAACGAACCAATCTTTGCTCGAAGAAATTAAAAATGTCTAAACGTTTGATATTGATTAGAATTACAAAAATTCTCAATTATTCCTGTTCAGCAAGTCAAAGCATAGTACTAAACGATTGTTAAAAAGCCTTTGAAATGAAAATAAATCACAACAACAGATGTGAATAGAGATAAACAGATCAACTTTAACTTATCTAAACATTGATCTATCGATTTCAGACAAATGCATTTCTATCCAAAATGAAAGATATTCCACAACAAATTCACAAGTGTATAACATTTAGCCAATTATCGATGCTTTATTATGATAATTAAATTGAAAAATCAAAAAAAAAAAAAAAAAAAACCAAAAAGTATTTCTGGATATTTGAAGATATTTCTTTATTAGGACAATTTTTGACTGATTAAAAAAGAAGTGATAGAAAAAAAAATGATATGCAACAGAAGAGGGAATAAAAATTAAAAGGATATTAAAAATAGAAAATCGGCATTAATTAATAGAAAAATAAGAAGAATGCATTAAAAATAAACTAATAAATAATCATAACGATAAATATTTATTCAAAAGACATGTTAAGATGAATTCAGATGATGAATTCAAATTTACATATTTTCCAAGAAATTTCCATATTATTTCTCTACAACAATGAATTTTTCATTCTTTTTAAAAAATTAAAGATTGATACAACAGAAAAGGACTATTATTGCTCACAGTATTACAGGAAGAAAGTGAAAAAAAGAAAGAAAAAATACCGAAAACAATCATACTAAATGAATAAATGCATAAAACAAATAAGAAATGAATTATATTATATAGGAAATGAATTATTTTATATGCTGAACTACTTTTATCAAAAGAAAAAATTTGAGTACAAAATTATAGTGTCAAACAGATCAAGAAAAGAGGAGATATTAAAATTAAGAAAAAAATTCAATCAGAAATTCGTTGTGTTTTCATGCAGTATGGATTATTTGAACAATTTAAAAGATATTATATTGAAAGCATGAAATTAAATTAGAGCGAAAATTGGGACAAAAATTTGAAAAGTTGAAAAATAAGAAATATGCGATTGATAGCGAAGAAAATTGATAGGTAATAGTTATAGAAAGAATAAAATATTCTTGAAATAATTAACAATTAATGAATTCATCATTAATAATAATGAAAAAAAAATTCAGAAAGATTTAAATAATTAGAAAATTAAAAAAAGGATTAAATTACTAATACGTCAGACTTATTAATTATCCCAGATTATGGAACAAAAAAAGACAAAAAGGAAAGCTAACAATTGACTATGTCCAAACATTCAGTATAATTTTGTTTAAAAAAAAAAGTTTAATAATGAAATTGAAATATTTTAAATTTTAAGTTAATATTCATGCTGCAAGACAGCTACGAGAAGCGATTGACATAGGAAAATAGTTTTAATTAGAAGTTTCCGATAATGTTTTTACAATGTTAACCAGAATCGTAGTATGACGTAAGCATATTTATATTTTTTAAAAATGATCATTTCTAAAATCTATGGAAAAAGATCAAATTACTAATACTGAAAAGCTGTAAAAACAAGAGATGAAGATAATTTTAACAGGAAAGTATAAAATTCCAGTGAATCTCTTGGAGTTTTTGAAAATATCGGGTAATTTTATTCAGGTAAAAATTCAGAAATGAAATACTACTTAAATAATAAACAATGCTTAACTCTCAATGAATCTCAATTAATTAACAACTAACTAATTCTCTGTCACTTTTATCATTCGCAATATGTCTCTCATTCGACGAAAATCTCAGATGGATGTAAATTTTAATTATAAACATAAATGAATTGAAATTATATTTGAAACTTGAAAAGAAAATTTAGTCATTAACGATTTGGAAATATATTTAACAATATTTGGATTGCTACATTGAAACGATAAAATAATACAGTTTGGTAAGACAAAAGTATTAAGAAAAAAAAAAAGAAAAAGATTTTTAAGTATCGAATTAACAAAAATCTCGAAATTCATTGAAATAGAAAGTTATTAAAAGGTCGAATTATGGAGAATTTCGAGATTCATCATTTTGATAATATGTAGTATCATTACAAAAATAATTTAGCCTAATTTCAAAAAAAAAAAAGAAAAAAATGAAAATTATGAAAAAAGCTTGTTAAAATTAAAATTAGATGAAGTAAAACTATTTGAAACTATATATATAAAGCTATTTATCCAATAAATATGGATGAATACAATTGCAAGAGAGCAATGAATCGATGAATTAATTGGATTTAGCACAAATTCATGAATTTAATTGATAAATTAAAGTTGCAACCGCAACCCTTACATACGCTTAATTATTTTCATATCGATCAGCTAACTTCACATTTATCATAAACAAATTATAATTGATAAGAAGTAATTAATGATAAAAAAATATATTCAAATAAGGTGATAATATCAATTCAGATTAGTAAATAGAGAAGAATAAAGATATGTGATAAATACATTAAAAAAATGATGATTGATTCAATTAGTAATCTTTTTTTTTTCTAACCTTTTTCTATTGATAATTATTATCTTTCAAACTTCCTCTTAGGAATGATCCAACATTTCTCTCCTTGCTTTTATCACTTTTTGATGGAAAAGGTGAACTTTGATCCAATAGATGGAAATCCATCAACTTTGATGCGTAATACAAAATCAGGGTTTCACAGAATGGTACATTTTCTATTGAACAATATTGATGAAGATATAATTTTCGTTTTTTAAATGCCAAAGAATACTTCAATGAATTTTTCTTAGCCATTAAATGAGTGTTAAAGTTAAAATATCTGGAAAGTATGAAAAAACAGTAATTTGTCTGCGAAAAGTGAAAGCGACCACATCAGTTGGATCGAAATGCTGTGTAATTCTTTATCAATTCTTCATTGGTCAGTTGTCGTTATTGTTTATCATCGATTAAATATTTCTTATCACTATTGATTGGCATTTCTGCGTCTGGATTATATTTTCAACGAATTTTCATGAATCTTGACAGAATGAAAAGTTAAAATCGATTTACAAGTATAAATTTAGCAATAAAATATGATGCAAATATGTGAAAAAATAATAAATATTATTTGTTGATTTCATTTCTTTCTTTATCCATTTTTTATTATTATTATTATTTCAATTATCAATAAGAAGTGACAGCAACTGATAAAGATGATAACTTCTTATCATTTATTTATTTATGTAAGCCTTTTTTTTTTTTTCAACTGAATAAAGAAAAGCATTAATTAGTCTAATCGAAGTGTGACAAGTATATCTTTCATTTTGAATTTTTTTTTTTTCTATTCCTTTCTATTATTTTTCAAATTTATTTAGTTTGAATTAGAACAATTATTTCGAGGATAACCAATTCTCAAATGATGATTGAATTATAATTTTTGATGCTAAATTTGTACATCATGTCAGCATGATACACTTTTACTAATCAATCAAATAAAAAATTTAAATTTTAAATCTATCTAATTTTGAAAACTCTAGTCCAGTTTGAAAAACTGAATGGAAAAATTTTCCAGTATCTTCTTTTTTTTTTTTTTTCTTTAGATAAAATAAAAAACTTCAACATCCTAATTATATTTTCGCACTAAATAAGTAAAGCATCATTTGAAAAATAATTTGTTTACAAGAATTTGTTTATTCGTTTATTTATTCAGCCTATTTCACATGCAATTTTATTTTTTAAATTGCTCTTCTTCATTGTCTTCTCCCACTGCTTTTCTATCTTTTCCATGTTATATCATTCTCATTTATATTGCAATAACTAAACTTGACTTTTTTTTTTGTTTGGAATAAATTTTACGAATTTATAGCAAAAATTTCAGATTAAATTGAATTTTTTCAATTAATTGCAATATAAGTTAATAATTCAAATGTATCAAAGATCATTTAAGCTTAATCTCAATTATCCATAGAGTGATAAAATGTTGCTATTTATTCTTTTTTCTTTTTGCAAGAAACTTAATCTCAACTTTTTTTGGATTACATGCGATCAGTTCAATCAATCGAATGATTATGATAATGCAATCTGTATTGCATGCATTGCATGCAACTTGCTTGACTGCATGAAGTTTGCATGAGCAATGATCAAAAAATTTCACATCATTTATTTTTTGTTGATATTTCGAGGGAAACATAAAAGGCAAACAAAAAATTATGGAATTAAATCAATAGATTGACATGGATGAAATAACAATAATCAAAATATTTCGGGTGCAGTGTATTATGAAAATTCATTTCATTTCATTTAAATAAATTTAAACTAGATAAAAATTAAAAATTCTATTAAATAAAAAGAGGATTTCGAAAATGACCAATGACTACTACTTCATCTATCTTTCCCAGGATACAAATAATCCTCATGTGTTTACTTCATTTGATTTCTTTTATTTACTTCTACTCATTAAATTAAGTTTTGGCAAAAAGTTTTTCTTTTTGCAATATATTTCTTAATTGTAATTAATTTAAGTTGAGTAAGCAACTTGTTTTTTATTATTTTCCCTATCATTATTCATAATTTTATTGAAATTTTAACAGTAGTTAAAAAAATGAATGAACAAAAATCTTCAGATTAATTTAAACATTTATTTCAATCAAACATTTCAAATTAATAAGTTTTCGATTCTTCTTTCATATCTACGGCTTAACCATTAATATATGAACACATTGCTTCTCGAGTCAACTAAACTGGTTACGTTAAAATCCCATTATTCAAATTCTTCTTCAGGTTGAAAGAACTGGCAAAATATTTTCTAGTATATATATGTATGTCCAAAAAAGCATAATAATGTTTATTCCAATAAATATCCTAATTTCTTCGAAATATTCCATCAAATATTTCGATTATTTAGAAATTAATTACACGCTCGCTTTTTCCTTCTATAATTTCAAATCTTAAAATTCTTTCTCTGTTTTATGATCTTTTCGGATTTCTCTTTAAATTACTCAATGATATCAATAATCAATGATCAAATTTTCAAGTAACTTCTACTTCGAAATGTTTAAAAATTTAAATTTTTTGTCGTAGCTTACCACCATTTGTTTTAAATTATCTCTTTTCACACCTATATCTATCATAGAACAATTTAATTATGTTTATATTTATGATCAATTTTGAAATTTTATTGGCCATTAAGCATTTCCTGACAGTCGATGATTGATGATACTTCAGCTTTACTTCAGCTTCCAAAGTGTTATAATTAATCCTTCAAATTTCGTTTCCCATTATAACCATAATCATTAGTGATTTTCAAAATTTGTAAAGACCAGATCGGACTAATTGTTTCTTTGATTGAAACTTGAATTGAATTGAAATCTTTCAATTTGAAACTAAAGAAAAGTAATGAAGCTATCAAAAAAATTTCATGCCAAATAATTCGATAATTCATGCAAACAACGAATTTCATCTTAAATAATTATTATAACGATTACAAGTATACTGTAATAATAGCTCTTCCTATATCATGATTGCATTCATAATCAAATTATTATAATCATAATCACTAATAGAAAATGAAAAGTGCACAAATTATAATTAAGAAAATTAACTTGTTGATATGAAAAAACAAAAGTAAGATTAATAATAGTAAATATGATAATGATTTATCGAAATTTATTTCTATGACAAAGGAAGAATTGGGAAGTTGAATAATTGAAAAAAAAAAAAAAAAAATGAATATTTCTCTCTGAGAACTGGGAAAGGGCATCACTAAAAGTTGTATGTTTTTTTAAATTATTGATCGGAAATTTTTTATTATGGGATTTTATCGTAACATAATATCAAGAAATAATCCTTTGTGCACTTGTATCAATAAAATTTATCCTGTGCAAATGAATGAAATTGTTTTCATAACAGTTGGCAAATTTCGAAATTATTTTTCGCATTTTATCTCACTAAAGTTTCATTTCATTTAATTTTAAAATTGTTCAAAGCATTGATCTTTTTCTCAGCAACAGATTGATGCAAATAACAATCTCATTAATCCGATATTATTTCTTGCTTTCATCAATTTCGACAATTTTTTTCGAAATAATTTCGAAATCATTTTCCGCAAGCATTATTTTCGACTAATTAATTATTTATGAGTATGTATAGATACAATTCAGTAACTTAATATTTCTTTAAGATATATTTCAATTTGAGAATATTTCAATTCCAATCTGAAATTCTTTTCTATGTTTACCAATTTTATCAATGTTCAAAATCATTCAATTTTCATTATTTCATTCTGCCAAGGATTTAAAAATATAAATGGGATAAAGCAAATATTAGAATTAGCTCTTCTGGCCATCTTGAAAACTGATTCATTCTTTTATAAGAAATTAACAAATCAAAAATCATTGATTAAACCACCATAGTGTGATAACTCAGTCTTTGTTAGCCTATATAAAGTTGAAAATACTAATCCCCTTTCCACCAATACTTTTTGAAATAAAGAAGTTAATTATAATTATTATTCATAAATTATAATGAGATTTTTATGATGGATTTTATGAGAGAGAAAGAGAGGACGATTGGAAATTCGCAAAACTTTTACATATTCGCATAAAGCATACATGAAATATTACAAACAGAGATTTCAAAAAAAAAAAAAAAAAAAAAAAGGAACGATATAAAGATTATTGCCAGAGAAATAATATAAGTTGAATTTTAGTTTTTGAAGGATAAATTACAAATGTGAAAATATAATAAATTGAGAAAAAGGAACTAAACTAGAGAAAAAGTAATTTTAATCACCTGATGAGAATATCGAAGAAACAAAACTTGCTAATCATTAATTTTAAAGAAAGATCGTAAAGCTAAATTTTTGCCACTTCAACTTCTCAACTTTATCGTTATCAAAGTTGATCTAAAAAGCATTTATTGGAAGTGAAAATGAATCAAAAATTAATGAAAAAATTCATTTACTACAATAATCTGAACAAACTAATGCTTAAGAAAGAAAATGATTAATAATGCAGGAATTTCATGGTAGTGTTCGATGATGATTGAAAATAAAGCGAAGAGAAGGAAAAAAGTGATAATTCATGAACAGGATGATTGACATTGAATATAAATAAGAAGACTACTTCCAACATCTTTTCACCTAAATTACTTCGCAATGAATGCTTCACAAATATTATTAAAGCTAAAATAATTGTTTATATTTCAAGTTATTGAAAGATGCCAATATTTATCGACATAAATTGCTAATTTTTTTTTTTTTTTTTTTTTTTTTTGCACAAGCTAAACTTCTACTTATGTTGCAGTGATTGATTGATTATTATTAATATTCAAGAGATCGCAATATTGATTGATTAAGCAAAAAAAAAAAAAAAAAAATTCTGAAAACTATAAGTGAAATAATTGATGTTTTATTTTGCATGATTTAGTAATGATGAAGAAAAGAGAATTACTGTATTATGTATAACAAACGATCGGTAATATGACCATAAAGATTGATGATAAAAAAAGTACCAGCAATGAAACAATGAATAAAGAACACTTTTGTTATAGCCGCAACAGATGATGGATGTGAAAATTGATGGAATTTTTTCAATTCGGCAATTTTTTCCTAAAAATTTTTGCTGAAATCAAATGCAGGAAATGTATTAATTTTTACAAAGTTCAAACACTTTTTTATATAAAATAGAAAAATTAATTAACGATGTAATTAACTTAAAAAAGAAATAGGTAATCATGACTACACAAACAAGAAAAAAAAAAAGAAAGAACAAGAATCAGTTATTCAAAAAAAAGGAAGAAACTTGATGAAACAAAAATTTTTAATCTATTTCATCTCTAAGCAAAAAAAAAAAAAAAAAGAAATGAACAAAGCATTCTAAAAATCAAGTCTAATGAGCATGACCATCACAACATTATTATGATAATGCAAGTGAAAAAGCTATGAAAGAAAATATAAATGATAACAGGGAAGACAAATATTATTATAAAAAACAGAAATAAAAGATAAGTGAATGAAAGCGACAAATAGTCTTCAACAAAATTTTGTTGAATTTCTTAAATAATTTCTATCTTGGAAACAATTTTTATTTATTATATTATTTCTTTAATTATTATTTTTCTAGTAAATTGCAACAAATAAAATTTGATCCTGGATTCCTAAATCCAAAAATATTCTCCAAATGAATGATTTCTCAAGATTGATAAATTTTGTTTTAAGCTTGGTTTAAAATTCATTAATCTTAATTAAAAAAAAAAAAAAAAAAAAAAAAAAAAAAAAAAAAAAAAAAAAAAAAAAAAAAAACGAGATAAAACGTGAGACAATAACAAGAAAAGGAATCAAGTAGCAAAGTTACTATTTTTCCAATGTTCATTACCATACAATTAATGATTCGAATGAAGGAAATATGTATTTTAAGGAACACATGGCCTACGTAAATTAGGTACCTGTTCTATTAGTTTAACACCGTCCATAAAACGACTATAAGCATTTAACAAATTTTTGGGTGATTTTGGATCAAGATCAACGATTTTTACGGAATATGCAAAACTAGTATAGCCAGTTCCAGAGGCTCCGACAACTCGCACAATTTGCTGTCCTGATGATTGCACATTCTGGGTAGCAAAAGCAACTGGATCAACCAATCGCATACTGATCATCAACGAACAATCTTTCATTGTAGCAGCCAAGAGGTAACGCTCGACTAAAGCACGATCTGTGTTCTGATGTAGAAATGTAGTACCTTTCTTTGGTAATAAGCATTTATCCAGCAGTTCTTTCTGTAACAAGAAATATTAATCATATTCAACTATTTAATGCGAAAAATTTTTTGAAGGTAATGTGACTGTATTCGGAGAATATATAAAAGAATATTTGATCCGTTTTTATGATAGCAATCAAATATATTTTTAATCCTCGGGTAATTTGATTAAAAATTTCTTTAAAAATCTTTAAGGTTTAAGTATATTTAGAAGGATTTGTAGAAAATAATAGAAAATAAGATAGAAGTAATCCTAATAATTTCCTTAAATTTTTTTTTTTAAGTTTCAAATTTTCAAAAATGAAAGCAATATCATGATAAATCAAATCTAACTTGTGTTGTTTCAGGAAGACTTGTATAAATTTGGTAAGCACGAACTATACCAATTGTATCGATCCGCTGTCCATTGAGTAATTTTGTAAGAACACCTGAATCATGTACAGCAAATAAATCGTCCGATGGTGCATCCACCAAAATGCAGCATAACTGCAAAATTTTCAACCATCATTTAAAATTGGCTATAGGAACAACAAAAATTTCATTTCAAAGCTAATATATTTCCAAATAAAATATGCAGAATGACATTCAATGAAAATTGCATGGAAAGTGATGAACGACAAGAAGAAAATACAATTTCTTTTATCGCATAGAGAGCAGTTAGAATGATATCGAAAGCTAAGAAAAATTAATGTATATTTTAGATTTTTTTATAAAAATATTAAATGAAGGACTAGATAGGAATTTAGCTAGCAATTTCAATATGAAGTTCCAGATAAAAGCAGCTTAATAGAGATTATAGAAATTCATATATGAAATCAAAAACTCAGAAAACATAATGATACTTACGGCACTGATTAATTGTTCAACGGAAACAGAACCATCACGAAAAAGTGATTCACGAAGTTGTTCGCTCGTCAACTGATGTTCATCAGAATGTATTAGACTCCCATCTAGAAAAATTCGTAGATTTCGATGTGGTACCATGAACAATGAATTAAGTGCTTTTCGCATTCGCTTCAGATCACCGCTAAACAAATCCAAAGGACAAAAATCGTACATTTGTTCGAAAGCATCCGAATGGCACTTCTCCAGCTATAAGCATAATCTAAAATTTCAATTTGGTGAATTTTTTTAACAAAATTTTTTTTTAATAACACAAATACCTGTAAGATACAATTGTTGCAATATGGTACATTGATACCCGGGTGATTCTGCATAAAACCTTGTTTGGGCTTAATTTCCACTGTAATTGTCGGTCCAAAACATCGTGATGATAAGCATTTCGGAATCCTTGTAGCATCCATCATTTGTAGAATACTTACATAACGAATATTTTTCATACAGCAAAATGGAAAGAAGCTCATTGTGGAGGGATATTTTTTTGGATCGCACAATTCATCAAATGTTTCAATCTTTAAATTAAATGGAAGGGCAGGAATCTGAAAAAAAAATAGATTTGTTAGCTAAATTAGATATTTTTGCTACATACACTATTGCAAATTTGAATGTATCCAAGTTGCAAGACATGAGCTAAGCAAAATTCTTAGAATGCATAACAATGATTATCTTTTGAAAAAATATTTTCACTAAACAAAAAATGATGTTGCAAATTGCAAACAGCATTTTTCTCCACATACATGAGCATCACATATTATTATTCACATGCAATTCAACAAAATCTTATTATTATCATTTGAATACAGTCATAAATGTATTCAGATTCAAAGTATTTTCGGTTGATCCATTTGCTGAATAGATTGATTCTGACTAAGAAACATTTATCAGCATCTTTCTTAAGCATCTTGGCGCTTTGATAATTGATAAGAATGGAGGTATGCAGCAAGTAGATGATAGAAAAAGATTTATAAGAAAATTTTGGAAATTTACAAGTAATATATCTTCTAAAATACCAAAGGACATAAATTAATAGCTTACTTTAGCGAGATGATGCAGAGATTCTGTGTCAATTTCAACAACTTTAGGTTTAACAAGAAATTGCCGACCAAGAAAAGGCACAATTAATTTCTCCAAATATGCAATAACAATATGACATTTTGGTTTCATCGTTACATTTCCCGATCTGCGATGCTTAGTTAATCTCCAAGCTATTCTAAAAACTATAAATCTTTCATTTTTCTCTTTTTTATTTTTTTATTTTCATTTCTGAAGTTGAAAACAAAGAATTTCTGTGATGTAATATTTTTCAACAAATCGTAAAATCTTCAGTATAAAGTATGGCAGAAAAACAGAATGCTTCAAAAGAGGAAGAATTTTTTTTTTTTGTTGTTTGAAAAAAACATGCCTTAAACCTGTTTTTTCACATTTTGCACTAATCACAAAATTTGCACGACCTTCGCCTCGAAAACAAAAAGAACGAAAGGAATGTGGATCAATAACTGGTGCAATATTTGATGGAACCATTGACTGGACATTCCATTCACCTTTGAATAGTTTCATAATTACCTATCATAACGATCTAAAAAAGATTTATAATTAACAGAATTATAATGATCAATCACAACAAGAATAATTCATAAAAAATAACAAAAATATTCAAGTTGAATACAATATTAAATCAATAATAATATGAATGCTTGAGTTATGAAAAAAATCATAACTTTTTTAGATAAAACAATAAAGCAATGAAAATTTTATTGATATTAATAAAGTAAAAATACATCAATTTCATTTTTCATCAAAATAATCGAAATTCCGACAAATTTATTAATTCACAAAGTTGGTCAATTTATCTTTCTAAAATTAATATATTTAATTAACAATATTTCTCCATAAAATTCCATTTAACTTTTGATTAATATATAATAAGACTTAACATAGTATATGTTAGAAATAAAAATTGATTATACCGTAGAAATATTGTCCTTATTTTCTTATCACGAATTTCTTATCAAAATTCACTTATTATACAACTTTACTTCTCAGCTGGAAACGAAAAAGTAGAAAATTGGAAGATGAAATTTGATCAACCATTAAAGATTTCAATTCATCACTCCTACATGTAACAATCATTTGCACACTATCAAAATTTAATACGCACAAAAAAATCAGGAGTGCTTTAAAAAAAAAAAAGAAGAAAAAAAAGATTTCAAGAAAAAAGAGAAAAAAGAGGAATGGAGAAAAATTTTGTACATAATTTCACAAAGATAAGCAAAAAAAATTATCAGTTAATGTTTAATGAAAAATGTGATTTATGATAAGTCATATTTCATTTATACATATATTTCGTTTAATTTTTTTTAATGCAAAAACAAAAAGTAGAATATTTAAAGGAGAAAAAGTATAAGTGGAAAGGAAAAAAGAAAATCGAAATAATCATAATATCATAAAATTACCTTTTAATTACAAAACTTATATGCTAAATGAAAATAATTTACTCGAGAAGTACTAAAAATAGTTCTTAAAAACAATTTGTCATCATTTTCAAAAATTGTGCACGAAATTAGTTCACCATGCAGACAATCAACTAAAGAATATCACAGATAGAATTTCTTGATAATAATGTGGGCTGGATGGGAAAAAACTCAATGATTCTTCACATCTGTACATCGAAGAATTTGATATGAAATGAATAAATAATGTTGTAATAATTAAAACATTAATGATAGTCATAATAATTAATAATAATGATAATAATTCTTAATTCTATATAAAAATTTTGTTGTTGTTATAAAATTCATAATAATAATAACAGTAACAATAATAGTAATAATAATAGTGATAATAATAATAATTAATAATAACAATAATAATAGTCAAAAATTTAATTGATAATAATAATTAATAATTTAAAATAATAATTAATAATTTAATTAAAAATAAAAATAATTGATTATTTATTCCACAATAGTAGTTAATGATTTAATTAATAATAATTAATAATTTAATTGATAATAATAATTAGTAAGTTAATTAATGATAATAATAATAATTAGTAATAAATAATAATAATGTCAATTAATTAATAATAATAATTGATCAATAACAATAATAATCAATTAACAATAATAATAATAATAAATGGTAAATAATAAATAATTCATAATTCACAATTAATGGCTAAGAATTAATAATTAATAATTCATAATTAATAAATAATAATTCATAGCTATTAATTAGCAACTAATAATTCATAATTGATAATCAATAACTAATAATTAATAATTAATAATAATAATAAGTAATAAAAAAATAATGGTATGAAAATATAAATTATTCTGGAATTATCAATATGGCATCATTAATGGATTATTGTTTGGGTTTTCAGAAAAATAGCTCACATTTATTGCAAATTACAAAATAAAATAGTGACATATGTACATTTATCGAAATGCTTTTTTTTTTTTTTCCATAAATTTCCAAATGTTATGAAAATTTGATCGTCTTTCTTCTTATTTTCAAAGTTAGAGTTTTCTGGAAATTATTCCGAATCTAAAATAGATCATTAATTAACTATATGAAAATAAATTGAATTATAAATAAATAAGTATATGCATAGCAGCTGCAATCATATTTTTCCATTAAAACGTTATCAGACAAAATATGCAATCCTTCAGGTGATATATTAATAATTTGATGGAAGGTAATATTATCATATAAATGAATTGTTGATCTTTGGTTTTGTCTGTAATTTAACTTTTAAAAAATTAATCATTTTCTAGGATTTCTACTTCACAAAAGAATTGTCATTCCTAATCAAATCAGAAATCGAACATCTATCATAGTTATTTCTTTTATAGAATTTTTTTAATCAATATTTTACTGCCATGCCTAACTGTATAAAATCACATTGAAACAATTCAAATAGCTGAACGTTGCAATTAGAAGATTACCTCATAAAATTGAAAAAAAATCAATAGTGGGAGAAAAGAAAAAAAAAAAGGAAAAATCTTCAGTCCAGTGAAATGGTATACTACATCGCATAATGGAATGTCAAATATGATTTAAGAAATAGAAATTTCGATCAAATAATAGGAATTGAACTTTCTATTTCAAATCTCACTAATAAGGAAAAGGAACAAACTTGAAAAGTTTTATGTCTCATATGGAAGAAAATTTTCATCGAAAAAAAAAAGATATAAAAAAGATAAAAGAAAAAGATACAGAAATAATATGCCAATATTTGGAAGTTATTTGGAAGTTGTCCAATCATTTCCTTTTTTAGTCAAGAAATGCAAGAAAAGCTTGAAATTCTTCAGAGTATTAATGTCATATGATGATATTAATATTGACAAACATTGACATCATCATATAATATCTACGCGACAAGTAAATTTTAAAAAGTCGATAATTTTTCATTAAATCTGGAAGATTCTGTGGAATTTCATTCGCTGGAATTGAGAAAATATTATATTCTGATCAAAATTCTTCACAGCATTTGAATTAATCAAATTGGCATCAAAGCTTCACTCATTTCCAAATAGATGCCCATTTTCTCATAAATCCAATCACGTCATTTTTTGATCCTTGAAATTATGTCTGACCTTCAAAATCGAAATTTTTTAGCATAATTTCAATTATTTATTGTAGAAAAATTTGATGATGCATTTTGAAATCTACATAACATACTCGATCATGGAGACTTTGAATCATTAG
This sequence comes from Onchocerca lupi, assembly GCA_028564675.1. Classification (NCBI taxonomy): domain Eukaryota; kingdom Metazoa; phylum Nematoda; class Chromadorea; order Rhabditida; family Onchocercidae; genus Onchocerca; species Onchocerca lupi. The sequence continues at coordinate 24,694 of JAOVVO010000125.1, read as the reverse complement.
ATTTTCTCTTTTCTATGATGAATAATTGGAAATTCCGCTAAAAAAAAATTTCGATTTTAAACATCAAACATAACTTCAATTTCAAAGATCATAAATGACTTGACGATTGATTGAATTTGTGAGAGATTCGCCAACTTCGAAATAGATGAAGATTTGAAGCCGATTTCAATTCAAAAATTATGTAGATTATGTTAGAGATACTATATTTTAATGGTTCCATTAAGGTTTAAATAAAAGAATTAACCATTCCTAAAAAGATCATGATTTCCATTTCGCAGCACTTGGAAAAAAAAAAAAAAAACCGGCTCGAACGCGACAATCATTGCAAAATCCAGACAAAATCAATATTTTCTCCTACATGAAAATATGTAAATTTAAAACATTCATGAAGATGCAATTATTTAAGAAAATAAAAAAAAAGAAAAAGAAAATGGAAGCTCTGAAGGATTCTTCCAGAAACATTTAAAAGAATGATTCGGAAGTATCAGCAATATATTTCATTGCCTTGTAGAATCAACTATCATCAAAGTTATAATTGCCATGAAAGAAACATCAAAATTAGAACCTTTAGTTATTAGACTACTTATCAGTAATTGAATGGTGACAAATGTTTTGTCAGAATTGATTATTAGAACAAACTATACTTCCTCATTTTTCCTTCTTCTGTCACCAATTCCATTTATTTGCCTGCACTTTTGAAACTTATTTAAAATCATCTCCTCAAAAACGAAGCACTACCTATACTTCCTGGTGCATGACAAATGTTACACGGTAGAAATTACATATAGAATGATTCGGAAGCATTAGCAGAGAGAATGATTATATATAAATAATTGAAATATTTAAATAACTGAATTTAACTTAATGTAAACCTACTAATAGAATTCCCATTGTTTCTGATTCCTCTCAATCTTATTCAAGCAAACATATTACAAGTCTAAATCATTCTTAACCAATCGAATGAGCTTATGAAGTAGTTGAAATTACTAATTAAATGGTAAAATATTGTGCGTTACAAATAAGTAAGGAGTTGCTAAAAAAAAAAAAAAAAAAAAAATAGTCCTTATGATTAGAATTGAAAAATATAAAAATTTGTAATGACGAAATCTTATTACATCATCATATAAAACCATAAAAAATTTGTAAGTTACTATAATATCTAAATTATATCATGTTATTCATTGGGTGAAAATCTAGTTAACATTAGGATTTCTTTTAATAGCTATTACAACATAAATCGTTTAGGATCTAGATCGGTCCAAAATATTATTGAAATACGTTCACGATAGTTCTCTAGTACCAAAAACAATCGTAAAAATTCCAGTACAACAATTATTATGTAAAAAATACAATATGTGGACAATTAACTTATTGCAAACAAAATGATGTGGAACAATCAATATATTTCATACAATAACAATAACCTGCAGCAATGTACAACCTAGAAACTATAATGCACTTGATTTCCCGACTTCGAATGTTTAAATTCTAATGAACTATTTCGAACTTCAAAAAAGAAAAAAAAAAAACTTCAAAAATCCTTCCAAAAGCCAACACTGATTACCAATGCTTCGGATCTAAGAATGATAAACGTACAGCATAAAAAAACAATTTTTTTTTAACGACAACGATATTTATTTAGCTTTGGACATAAATGTGGAAGCATGAGAACAAACAAGTATGAATTTCTCGATCCGTTAACAGAAACCATAGAAATACAAATTTTATACGATTGAAATAAAGGATATATGTTGAAATAAAAAACGATTTTTGAATCAAAACAATTTGAAATAATCGAAAAAAGAAGGAACTCCTATGAAGATGTAATCTGAAAAAGTATAAATCAATATAAAACGAAAATTTCTAATGACTGATCAACAAACGACATGAATTTTTTCGCTCATATTTAATTCCAGAAATTATACCTCAATTGACAAATATATCACTTTCTCAGTCGATTTAATTTAGTTGATTTTATTGAAATTCGGGCATTGAAATAAAGAATACATCACAAAAATCCAAAGATCATACAATAAAAAAAAAAACCATAAAGTAATGGATTACAAAATCAAAAAAAAGCTACGGACCTAAATACAAAAACAACATTTTCTTTTGTCCTAATACTCGATAAAAACTCTAATCAGAAAGAAAAAGAAAAACTAATGCTGCTTTGAGCTCCACCATTATATCAAGTTTCTTATTCTGTGCTGAAAAATGCAATACAAAAAAATAAGCACTAAGAAATACTAATGCAAACGATAATTATAAAAATGAAGAAGCAAGCCACTTCAAAGAAAACAGAAAGCTGCAGTTAAAGCTTATTAAATTTAGTCTGATATAAAATTTGAATTCATTTTTCATTTCTTAACGAAAAAGTAATTAGTAAGAAGCCATATTGATATTTATGTAGATTGGGAATCGTTTAAGTACAAAACAGGTTCGATAAGATTATACTACAGAAATAACTTGATCAAACTCTTAAATTATTCATTGCACCATAACTGCTGACAATTTGAAAAGAAAAACTAAAAAAAAGAGATGCGAAAAAAAGAAAAAAACATGACAACACAGTCATATGTAGATACAAAAAGAATAAAATGAAAGTAAAATTATATTTATAAAGAGAAATTTCGGAAGACATCCGAAAAAAAAAATGGTAAAAATTCATTCAATTACTCGATCCCTGAAGCCTACAAGTAAATTCCAGATTTTGAATAAGTTTCTCAGCAACTGATCCACGATAACCGGTAATATTATTAGTTAACCAAGTTTCAAGTATTTTGACATCTGTTAATGTTAAAACAATATATTGTTCCAAAGAACATTTAACTTCTTGTGAGCATGGTCGAATTAGTGAAGATAGAGTAGTAGAGCAAAAATATGCATCCAAAGGACAATCCTGACGTGAACAGCAAACCAATAATGATATGAGCAGATTTACCATAAACTGAAATAATTTACAGATACCGGGTAATTATGAAACTTCGAAAAATCAAAATGAGTAAAATCTCAAAACTTCAAAGTACTGAAAGAATCATTGAATATAATTTATTCAATTACTTGATCCCTCAAGCCTATCTCTTACTTGCAAATCGGATTAAATGGAATAATTTGATTACTACATAATAAGTAATCTCTTCGAAAACACACAGAAAGCAGAGTTACTGGAGAATCTAATGAATAAGACAACATGGACATCTTGAAGTTTTGTTAACTCATAAACTATATGTTACAAAACTAATTAATTACCAGATTCATATTTATATCGATGGTGAAATCCAATTTCGAGCTATCAATAAAACTGGTGAGCGTATTTTTCGAAAAATGAGAAAATGTTTCGAATGTTGGTACAAGTAATACTTCATTCATCTGAAATATGCTTTCTGTCTTGAAAAGAAAAAAAAAAGAAAAGAAAAACCGTGATGATATTATGTAACGAAAAAAAAAAATAGTTCAAACTTGAATTTAACAATAGATTTTTCAAAAGTAAATTGTACGACCATGCTTACATAGCTTACCAAAGGATTTTAATGTTAAAGCTCTACAACAAGAAAAAAAATTTTTATGTGGAAAATTTAATATCTACAGAACAAGCATCACAGTTTATGTTAAGAAAAAAAGATTTAAAAGAAAAAAAAACAAACCTCATTTGATGGAACTTTTTTGGCAACAGCTAATAAAGCAGCAAAAAAATTTTTAAGAAGATGTAATTGCTGTTGTTCATTAGCAAGTGATAATGCTCGTACAAATATTTGACGCCCTTTATTAATTAACAAAACGTCTTGCAGGCGACCGTTCAAACAGAGAGTTTCGACTATGGTTTTCATACGACTTTCAATACCACTTTTCATTTCCTCCCTGTAAAAACATAAGATTGAAATTATAAACAAGGTTTGATATAATACAACTTCAGTCTCACCATTTATGAAAGGAAAACTAGTGAAACTGAATGCTGGATGTCTAAATTTTGCACAAAATTAGAAGTTTTATAAAATTAGACGTAAAAATCAAAAACAGAGAGAAATAAACATAATCAGGTTCCAATATTGGAAAAAAAAATATTTTATAAAAATGGTAAAGTCATACTGAATTTCATGAGAAAGTGAAGGAGCACAGAGTATTCGACGTCTATCGTCACATTCAATAATTAATAACGCGACATTTTCCAGCTGCAAAAGAAGTGCTCGCAACTTTTTCTGTGAGGTATTACTCTTCAGTGAAAGCTTATCATCATCCGGAGAATCACTTGACAAATCGATAAGCTGAAATTCAAAAAATAATCAATGACTGATTGTATTGTAATATTAGAGTTATGAGTATGCGATATACTGTCTAGGAAAAAATAAGAAGAAATCATTTTATATCTATGTGTAAACATTATCAGATTCCTTTGTCTAGCACGATGTATCTTCGAAAATAACTAAGTTTGGAAAATTTTTTTGAAAAGCCTGTCTGCAAACCATTTCGCTTATTTATTGATATAATGATAACGGAAATGGCAAAAAAAAAATAATAGTTAGAGCAAGTTTTTTGAGTGGTATATGTGTGGTAAGAATGCAAAAAAAGAAAACATCTAACATTCGGTGAAACAGAGATCACTGAAAGCGCGAAATTGGTTCAAAAATACTATCGATAATTTGAGATATAACAATGGATCATGGGGCTATTAAAGTAAATTAACAAGAATAAATCTGAGGGGAAAAAGACTAACTTGTCTCGGATAATTGATAGTGGAAAGTGTTGGTTTTCCCAAACTACCAGCGAATGTCGGCGGAACATAATGACAATAATGCAGGCTGGTAGTTCCCCATATATAATCTTCATTCTCCGGCTTCAATCCTTTTTTACGCCTCTCCAATGCCATTTTCTGCTGTTTCCATGTCTGCGATTAAACAACAGAGTAAGAAACAGCAAAAAGTAAAAAAAAAAAAGACAGCCGAAATATTCTCTAGCGCACATGAAAAAAATGGATCAATGGCAGAACATGTACCGACATACTTACGACTATCAAATACGACGCTGTAAAGAAATATAAATTTCAATATACTGATATGAGAAACTGAGCAAACTATTACGATTTCATGAATAGTAAATATTATACTAGATGCTAACGACTCGTCTCTCATTAAATGAAAATAAATTTTCTTTAGAATCTTGATGTAATTATTCTGGTCTGGCATTGTTCATCAGCAAACAAAAAAAAAAATTTAAGTAAAACGTAATACAAACCGTATAATAAAAATCATCTTCGTATGGATTTCCACATCCCTGACACTGCAACTGCTGAATTTTGATAAGCCAACTGCGCTCTCTCTTTGAAACAAAGCCAGCAAAAGGAGATAATGCAAAGTCAGAAATTGTTTTATTGGATACTAAACCAGTAAGTTTACTCGAACGGTCTCGACTGTAGTTCATGTTGTGATGGAGCACCTGAGGAATATGTGGTTGCATCTGAATTTGCGGAGGACAAAGCAAATATGAGGGTAGTGCTGGTCGACCTGATCTGAAAAGAAATTTATTGTTTTACAGGAAATAAAATCTCCTAAAATATTTGTGTTCAGTAGTCCTGATTAGTCTTGGCAGAACGCCTTGTGAAAATAAAGTAAAATAAATCGTGTAATTTGAAGCAACATCTTCAATAAAAAAAAGAAACAAACATTAAATGGGAAGGTTGCTGCATGAAAGGTAAAGGCGGGAGCATCGCATGTGAAGGCATCATACGTGGTGGTCCCATTGAAAGGATTGCTGCTCGCATCTGTGGTGTTATCTGTGAAAAACCAGGCGGTGGATCCGGCAATTGACCAAGCAGATGAGCTAAAAAATTAAGAAATTAAAAGCATTAAAAAAATCAATATCAAAATTTATAATTTCGAAAGTGAGAGATTAAAATTGATTACCAAATGAACAGGAACTTAAGCTCAGCCATAAATTTTATTCTCATTATCTTTTTATGTATATCGTTATTGATTAAAACTTGGTTGTAAGAAAGTTTATGCTAAAAACAGCCAGATTGTAAGAAAGTTTATGCTAATTAAATGCTAGATGCTCTATGCAACACTCCATAATATACTGAAGGATACTTCAAAAGCAAGCTGCTGTTAGTTTGTGAACCCAAATTGTTAATTTCAAACTCCCTTCTCAGAATTACAAAGAGTTAAGAAGGACGAAAGAAATAAAGCAGTCGCTAAGCAAAAATATATGAATAATGCAGTTTGTCATATAACGATTTGTGTTTTTAACAATTTTCGCTTGCTTTAACAAAAAATAGCAAAGCAAAAGTAAACAATTTTTACCTCTTGCCATTTGCATGACGAAAGGAGGTAACAACGGAAAGGGCAAGCATTGACGTGGAGGCGGTGCTAATGGAGGCGGAAGGATCATCGGTGGAATTCGTGAATTTGGTGGTAAAACAGTTCCGCATCGATCAACGCCGAGTGTCGATGCTGTTGTTTGACTTGCCGACTGCGTTAGGAATTGTTTTTCTAATTCGGTTAGTGTTACGGCACCTGATAAAACAAAACTGTGGATATTCAAAAAAGAGAAATGTTGAATATTCATTGATGAAATAAACAAATCCTCAAGTTTCATCAATATACCTGATGGTACAGATAGTACTGCTGGATCTGCTGGTTTGGATGCATTAGAGACATAATTCCTTTCAATTTCTTCAAGAGTAAACGCATTCTTTGGAAGCGCTGACAATGACCGAATGCCATGACTTTTATCAGAAGATTCTTCCGCTGATATATTATTCTGTAAATGGTATCATTACATCATATTCTTGATATCTTATATCTCATACCTTTATCTCATACATGGAACATATTATAGTTTAATGCAGAATGCAATATAACCATAATACGTAAGATATATTGATAAGCAATGAAATAGTAATTTTTTGATATGAATGTTCGACTGACAAACTCTTGAATTGCTTTATTTATTTACTCTCTATTAGAAAGTCAATTCAAAGAGGTGAAATTATGATTTAAGAATTAGTCCAGAAAAGTCTCGAGTAAGAGCAATTTCATTGAAAATGTCGATAGAAAATTGACCTGATCTGGTATTGTTTTATTTATGAAGTTATATGCAGAGGAATGTTGCAGCGTTGAAAGTTCTGGACCACTCCAACCCAATGATGACGTTGTGGAACCAACATTTTTCCATAATGTATCGGTTGTACCCTATAAAATTCAACCATTTTGAAAAATTTTAAATAAATCACATTTTTTTGCATTGCTTTTGTATACATTAATGGACTGAATTGAGTAGTTACGGAATCAAATGAAAAATTACTACGCGCATAATTGCAAATATTGAGGTCTCAAATGTCCTGAAAATTATATGGAGGTGATTCCTAAAATTTTATTTTGCATTAACAACTAAGTGGATGGAGTGTTTCACATACAAGCTGCATTTTGAAATCCTCGAAATTTTTGCAGTCAGATGAAGATACATTCGTTGAGGAAACTGAATTAAATCCAAACGGAGGTGCTGGTAATTCAGATGGATGCGGCGCGGATATTGAACAAGTGGGCTCATCAAACCATTTCGACGTTTCATCATCCAGATGTAAACCAGCTGTCTATAAGTTACCTTGATTAAAAATGTATTCTCTATATTAGTTTATGAACTGAAAATCAAACTAACTTATGGTTACGAACAGAAACCGCAGTCCAATATCCTAAATTTCTCATCTTGAAATAAAGAAATTTTTTCTAACACATTTTTTGACATAAAAAAATTTTCTAAATTCTCTAATAGTGAATTTATAATAAGCATATAAATTCGTAATTCATAATCATACTTAAGGAGATGAGGTAAGGAAGGATATTCTAACATGGGTAAAACAACTTCATTTCTCTTGAAATGTATAAAGAAGCGAAGATTCTACTTGTTTCGAATATTGTTCCAGATCATTATCCAAGACATCGTCATCGACATCCACTCCAAAAGTTTCATCATTGATTGCATCGATATTATCAGTCGGTTGCTCACCATCCAAATCCTGAAATTAACATTTTTGATGTAATAAGACATCTTTTATCAAGTTTTTTGTCCCCAAAATTTAGTTTACTAAAACCGTTCTTTTAAAAATATTCAGGAAACAAACGAAACGGAAATAAAAAAAATAGACAACAGAAATAGGCTTAACCCCAACTATTTAATGCTGGAAAAACGAAAAAAAACCCAAATAACTAACATCATCTTCTGGTAAAACATCAAAATTAAAATCATCAAAATCGTTTGGCAGACATCGTCCACCAAAACCTTTCAAATCGATTCGTGACATGGCTTTTCAAAATACTGCTCATGACGGGTTAGTTTTCAGACAAATAAAAGTTGTTTAGTAGTACATACCCTGAAAATAACTTTAAAACTTTAAAAATATTCTTAAACATACATGAATCGCGACATCTGAATCGATTAAACATATCAGAATTATCGCAGCACTCACTTTGTTAAACGACTTAGAGCATTTAGAGCATATATGATTTTTGAAGAAAGTTCGATTTCGAAAGATTTCTTTTGGATTTATTTACTGAATTACTATTAATTGTTGAAATATTTTTATGAAGGGTAAAAGCTAGAAGATGGGAAAGTTTTATACCTAATCCCAATCTATATATTCGTACGTGACAAATACGAATAGGATTAATTCATATGAAGAAATAGAAATAGCAAACATAGTTACTGATGTTGAATGTCGAAAATATTAAATTATTTATTAGCATACTATTGATTATATTTTTTTTCATTCTTTTTAGTCTCTGTTTCTCTTTTCTGTCATCAAATATTTCTCGTCATTATGATCAAAGACTAAAATTGCTCTATCTATAGAGCGCATTAGTACTATTCCTATGACTCATAATGCCCCTATCATATACTATTTTCATGTTTCTCTCAATGATTTTGTCCTTTACTATCTGTCCATTTCCAATTTTCCTTACAGACAAGAGATTCCGCACCACTCCTCCACCTTGTGCCGTTTAAAACAATCCACAAAAAAGGGAAAACTAAATGCACAGTGAAGTTGTTGCATCGTTGCTGAATGCGAAGAATTGTGAAATTTCATGTCCGACGGATCTGGAATTTCTTTTCAATGAAATTTCGAATTTGATTATGAAATTTAAACTACGGCATAGGAACATGAAATAAAATGTAGTATAATGTATAGCTTTAATGACTTCAAAATGCGAAGTGAATTAACAGCAAAAGCTTTAGTCTTAAAACTGCTTTTTTTATAGCAATTTTTTTCATCAAATTTCCTAGTCCAAGTGAATGTTTATTTCTTATTTTCTTTTTCACTAATTTAGAGGAATTTAATTAGATTTTGACGAGAAAATTTTGTTCGGCATAGTAATATGATGCTTGAGTTGAGAGGAAATATTTGCTCGAAAAAATGAAATTATTCCATTAGTAATTCGCTATTCGAACTTTCTGCAGTTTTTTTTTTTTTGAATGTTAATGGCTGTGATGCTATAACCATTTTTAATTTATATCTTATGTTTACTTGAAAACTCCTTTCGTCTCGCAGAATGAACATTTTCATTATTATCAAATATTTCAACAAAAATAAAAAATAAGAAGTTATGAGTTGTGGGAAAGAAGAAATGAAAAGAAGTTAAGTAAATTTAAATTTTGTGGATTGAAACTTTTATTGCATTAGGAAGAAATGTTATTAACAAATCATAAAATAAATCTCCTTTAGAATCATAATTCTGAATTGTAAATTCAGCTCTCAAATTCTAATTACTGAATTGTTGCCTTCAAATCCAGAACCCTACAAACATTATTCGGATTAAATTAATTAATTTTCAAATTCATAAAAAAACTTCATAAATTTAAAATCGGAATGTTTGTAAGTTGAAATAATTAAAATGCATAGATTGTAATTCAATGAATTAGAAATTACTTAAAACTGCTTTATCATTAATATAGTACCAACTTTAGACCAAATTTTTTCTTACTTCACGCAAAAATTTCATGTATTCACGTAAGTGTGGGACGAATGAGTGGAAGGAAATGAATGAAATAGTTTCAAAATAATGTCGAAATTGTTGCCAAACTGTTAAAGACTCCTATCACAGTGATGCCAATAAGAAAACAGTTTATCACTGCTTATGGTAATCAATAGAAAATAGAATTTTTATGAAGCGAGCTGTAAGTTTAGGATTGAAGATCATAAAATTTCGAAAATTTTCAAATAATGTTTTCATTTCATGTTTTCAGCTTTAAATGTGATATAATTTCAAATTCTGAGTGTATTACGAATTTTTATTTTGAATATTTACGAAAAATTGAAAAATGTTTGAAAAAGAGAATAACTAAGATCTTAGCAATTCAAAGTTAAAAACTGATTGTAAAAGCGGATTAAAACCAACGATCGTAAAAAATAGAAAATATCTTCAGAAGATATAACATATGACAATATTTATTGAGAAATCAACATAGCACAAATGATAGTTGCATGTAAAAAATTGGCAGATATATCAATATTTAATAATAAACATCTTCACATCAGTGGATCAATTTAGCAAGAACACCTTTATTTTTTGTTTACGTTACATTTGAAACTTCTTCAGACGATTATTTTCTCGTCAAATTCTTTTTTTTTGGGGGGAAAATTTAAGATATGCGAGAAAAATATCATAGATTTGAATAGAAATAGAAAAAATTAAGAAAAAATTCAAGTTCTATGATAGATAAGGTCGATTAAGAGAGAAAAATGATTGGATGAATTCAACTCATGTATTTCAAATTTTCAATGAAAAATAAAATTTAGTTGCATAGCTAACATGATCATTACATTCATTAGACCTAGCCTATTAAAATGTGAAATCATTCATCTCATGCTTAAGCATACTTTATGAAGTTTTTTTCAAAAAGTAAGGAAAAGGAAAATTGAATAAACATAATATTCTTCAGACAAATCAATCTCGCTTAAGTAGAAAGATGAAAAGTATAAACAATCTTATCAAGTGCTAAAGTCTTCACTAAAACAGACCAAGCATTTGCTGGATCTTTTTGGTTTTGAAAAGGCAAGAGAATTATACAAATTCGGGGATATTAAGTGGAAAGAAGAAAGTACTTGTCAATAATAAATTTACTCTATTCGTAATTTAATGTAATTTCTAAAGATTTTATCTAAATTTTAGACATTTGCATTAAATGCATGAAAGAAACATCGACGAAGTTATCGCAGCAACCTAATGATGTCAATAGTGAAATGATGACATTTTGAACTAAGAAATAAAAAAAAAAAAGAAAAAAAATGAAGTTTAAAACTAATAGACAAAAACAATGAAGTTTGGTGTTTATTTGAACATAATGGTAATGTTAAGTTCAAATATTAGCAGGTTCCTTCTGATATTAGATTTAGAAAAAAAAATTTTTTTTTTTTCAATGCCTTAGCAACCGAATGTCTTTGTTCATACGGCTAACTTCCTTACACCTATAGTATATTTTTAAATTACGTCATTTTCGTAATATCTCGCAATTTTTGCTCACACTATTCAAAAACAATTTCCTTTTTTCTCTTTTTTATTATAATTTTATGATGCTTGCTGAAATGTCGGAATTTGTGAATAACTCTTGATGACTTCAATCTCCTCATATTCATAGTTTTGATTTCAAAAAGCATGCTGGAGTAGGATTCAGATTTCAATCCATTGTAATGCAATAGTTTAAGGATTTTTAATTTGAATTTTCAAGATTCAAATTGAATTTGCGAATTCCCGTCACCACGTACATTACTTTTGTTACTATTGAAATATTGATGCATAACTATTTTCAGACTTTCTAAAAATTGCAGAATAATGAAAATTAGGAATGGAAATTCACTTATTGCCAAATCTCTGCAGAATATTTCAAACAGGCTTATCACTATTCCATCATCATTCAATTTCATTTACAACACAATTTGTGCTTTGTGTAGATTATTTTCGAACAAATTCAAATTTGTTTATTCTATAAATATGTATGCTTATAATTAGCAGAATTCATGAATTATTTAATGATTTAGATAAAGTTTGAAATAAATTTGACAAACAAATTGTTAAAATTTTGAAAATATTGCAACAGCTATAAAAAATATCCAAATTTCCTGTAATCATGATTGCTATGCAACGTTTTCCAAATATATGAATGAGAATCTCATCTTTATACATAATACTTACCAGAGTAAATCATGTAAAATGTTTCTCTGACACTGTCAATCAATGAAAACTGCCGATCAGAAAATGCCTTATGGTGATTTCAATTTCAATATGAAATTTAATGCTATTAATGAATACAACTGCAGCATTTTATATCAGATAATTCCGAATCTGTGTACTACATGTATTTATCCTTCTTTCAATATCTATGGATTCCGGCTAAGATATTGAAATCATCCATAAATGATACTATTGCACTGGATTTTCTTTATTTTGTAAGCTAAACCTTCATTTAAAACAATCATTCATATCTCTCATGTATTTAAAGATATGAATATGTCTTAAAGGAAAATGTCCAGAATAGACTGTTCGGTCTCTTATCAATGCATTCTGGCATCATAATATCAGATAAAGCAAAACATTCTATTCATTTAAATCAATTTTAAAAAATTATTTAAATAAGCTTGATGGCTTTCAATTATTTGACATTTCCAGACTGTGTCGGAAAACCGAAATTAGCTTATTTTGTTAAGGAAATTTAAATATTAGCAATCTTGTAATTCTTTTTTAAATTGTAAATAGTTTAACATCAACAGTGTATTAGCTGATGCCGACAAAGATCGCGCATCCTCTAATGTTTTCACATAAACAATCTGTTACTGAAAGGCTTGTGAATTTTGTTATCTTAATGAAAATAGCCCGGAGCGGGCAATCTTATGTCTCGCGAGATTCTATAACTACCCAACGAATTTGCTTAACTATCAGAGACAACAACACTTCTTGAATCAACGCTCAACCGAAATTTTTACTTTCACGCTCCTACTTCCCTATTATAACCCTTATTTTCATTTTCATTAATCGCGTTGTAATATCGTAATTTTTTTATACCAAATAAAGTATTTGTCATCAGACTTCCTCTGTAGTCGTCCCACACTTCCCCAAGTAACTATTTTAAAGCTCTCGCAAACACTCTCTTTAAAATATCTCCCAAAAAGTTTCACAATTTCCAACAAACTTTTTTTTTTTCAACTTCCGTGATGCTTCAGGAAAGATGGTCTATTTTGCTTGATATTGACCAGTTAGTGATTGCCATTGCTATCTATTATTTCTTAGGTTGCTATTCACTAAAGAAAAAAAATCATGGAAATATATTAATCCAGATAACTAGTTTGATGCATTGATATATCCAAAAACTCTAGCATACTCTATAATTCTGTGCAATATCAAAATTTGGTGAAAATTATAATTTATTTTATCTAAAAATTAAAATTAATTCATCAACCGAATTCAAATTCATGAGGAAATTTGATTAAAATTATTCCATCAATCTAGTTAAAACACTGAAGGGAATTTAACCGAATTAATTCATTAACTTGCTCAAAATTCCATAGGAATTCTGGGTATATTTAAATTTTTGTGTTACTAAAGATTTTCTAGAAATTAATGAGAATACTATTCGAGCGTTGTCGATTTGCTGAAGAATATTACTATTAAACAATCATAAAGGATGACACCGATCGATTCATTAGCAAGAAAAACAGGCATGTCAAAATATTTAAAATACATTCGGCTAAATGATTTAAAGTCACTCAAATTTTTTAGAAAAATATTGATTGGTTGTATTGAGATATAAATTATTGTTTGGCTCAAAGAACAAACTGAGCTCTTTCTTTAATCTATTTAGAATAAATCATGCATAATTGTCCATTTCTAATTTTCAGACTAATCATCCTATCATTTCTGAATTCTCCGCCAATGTTAACGAGAATGATTACTTATTGAAAATTTATCATTTATGAATTCTTCATCAGTACCACACAAAATAATCAATAAATTTCGTGATTTAAGCAATTTAATTTTTAATCACTTAATTTTGAAAAAAATGTTACTTGTTAATTGCTAATGTCCTTAATTGTTACTTTTACTGTTTCCACTATAAAGGATGATGGATTATTTGAAAATGACTTGCTGCCGTTCTCCTTTAATCATGACAATTATTGAGATTTCTTGTTTCTTATTGTAATGCCATCCGAAATTTTTTGGTATCTTGAACTTGGGTAATTAAATCTTTATAACAAAAATTTGATAACACAACGAACATGACAATTTGAATTTTAACCATAACAAACAATTTTAATAACGATAACATAACTCAAAGAAAAGTATAAACGAAACGCAGTTCGATAAATTCAACCAATCGACCTCATGGTAGCACATCCTTTTAAATGATCTCATGCTCAGAGCCTCTTATTTATAGAGGGAGGATCCTGATAGAGCTTGATCTACAAGAAAGTACCTTTGCTAGCGCATAAGAGCGCGCCTTTATTGGCGCGTAACTACAGCATAGAACAAAGGTTACAGACTCATTTTCTCTAGCACTCCTCTCGACGGCGTGTCGCAGCAGAATGTTTCACAAATCGATAGCAATCAACAGATTTGTGATACCAACCATACAGTTACAAATTGTTTCCTGAATTGATCTTAAATTAAACTGACAAACCGGCAGTATTGTAGGGAAAATTCAAATGGTCTTGATAATCCTAGTTCCCAAATAGATTTTCCAGATGACTCAAAAAGATTACTACATTCATTTAAGCTGAAAAAACTGAGAATTTTATAGTTTCGAAAAGAATTAATTATAAAATAACATTAAATTCGTTTCATTACCTATTGGCATCATGAATCAGATATTCCCGAAGCATTTGAAAATCAGCTTTGTTCAATAAGTTCGTATATTCGATTACTGGCATTATTCATTCAAACTTGGTTAGAAGAAGTACTTTAATGACCAGCGAGGAATGATTCCAAAAATAGATAATATAATATCAATAATTGAATAATGTTTTAAAACGCAAAAGCATAACTTCATTAAAATGATGTCGTAAGAACACAGAAGTATTCTTACTGTATGAAAAACTGACGATTTTGTTGGCATAAACAATATAATCAATAGCAGATTTGAGTGAAAATAACATATAGATTTATTTTATAATAATGAAGACAATAGATGAAAGTAAAGCAATTTGCAACCACATAAACAAAGCAACAGAATTTATATTTGAGTAAAGTGATAAATATAATTCTTCCAAAAATTGGATTTTATATGCCTGAAAATGAATTGAACGCCTAATAAGAATTATGTTTCTATATTTTATGAATCGATTTTAGAAGATATCGTTAGGTGATGAGTACACTCAGTTAGTAAATGCTATTACAGTAGAAGATAATATTGCAATCAGTGAGATTTTTCTTTTTTCATTTCTCTTCATCGAATTTTGATAACCTTAATTTCTTTAATATGAGACATTTTAAAAAACTTGTTCCAACAGTATCAAGATAATTTTTCATTAATTTTGCTGAATTAAAAGCGAGAATTAAATAAAAATTATTCGTTTATGTGAAGGAACATTTCTTTAGTATGTCAACAAATGTTTTTACCTACCGATATGAGACAAGCTGCCAAATTGTTCGAGTACGATCTTGTGTCGTTAGCTTGCTTGATGCTAGGAAAAATGTAAAAAAAAATCCGAAAAATCGCTACATCCTGCGAATATCATAGAATTAGACACCGAAATATTTTCTTTTATTGCACTTCTTAATAAAGTTGTCTTATATTAAACCAAATTTCGATCTTATTTGGATATTTAGTTTACGTTTCTACTAATGTACATAAACTTGAAATCATACGGTATGAACTGGAATATGTGCAAATAGACTAACTTTATTAAAAGCCAGGGATGACAATAAATGCAATGTTATTAAATAAACAGTAAAGATATTTAATTTTATTTAATAACAATTAATTCATTTAGATATACTTGTCAAGAAAATCCGGAAGATATAATTAATGTAATCAAGAAGTGTTGAAAACGAAGAAGGGCGTAGTTTCAAATGGACTAACAGGCCGATAAACAGAAAGGTAAACATGTTTAATATCAAAACCCTCCGATTAACTGATAAACAAAGCAAGATCAACCAATCATGAGGCCACACTTTAAAGATCTGGAGAAGATGATGTATGACAATGAATTAATGAATGATGAATGGTAAAATTTTTGAATTTGCTAGCAAAATAATACGGGAAATTCCATAAGAATGCAGGTAAAATATTTATTGCATAATCTTTTATATTCTTTGATGTCTTATGTTACCGAATTTTGATTGAATTAATTGTTTCTCAAATACAAAATATATTTGAATACAACTTGATAAGTTATTTCAATTTGATTATATATAAAATGTCATAACGGAGTAAAATATAAAATGAAAATAAACTATTTCCAATTTAAAATGATTAGATAAATTGACCAAACGATATTTGCTTGATGTCAGCGATAAAGAAGAAACATAACTTTTGTTTGTTATAAATTAGCATTAATTATTTCCATTAAATTTTTCTATTCTTTTAATCGATATCATTTCTAGCATGTAATTCAATTCGACATTGCATTGCTTGGCAGTTTGCTTCACAATTTTTTCAATAATTTCCACAAAAAAAGAAATTTCGAAAAAAATTTAAATTTTTGGATGAATGCCATTTGCAAACGATTATAAATTCAAAACGATTTCAGTGATAGAGATCATTTAAGATATTATATTAATTTACACTTCCATTAAAATTATTAACCGAAAAAGTAATTTTATAGATAGCTAATATTTAGTTTGCGAGAAATTTGGGTGATCTCCTGAAAAATGCCCTTTAATTTAATTACTTGATTATTTTGATTACTATAAATTGACTTTGATTGTTGCTTATTTAACTCGAATATTACAAATTAACTTTGATTATTGTTGAATCATCTTAATTATTGTTAATTCGCCTTAGTATGATTTACGAGGATCAGCAGCTTCATAACTTCCAATCGCTCTCGATAATTTGTTAAGTAAGTAATTTTTTAAATCATTATTACTTAATGTTTCTTCAATAATTCGTGTTGCATTTTCAATTCGTGCTATCATATCCTGAAAGATGGCAATACGTTAATCAGCATTATGATAATAATAAATTTAGAATATTTAATATAACTTTTTTTTATAAGACTTTTCAGATTAATTTTGTTTTCATCATTTTTGTAGAAAAAATCAAGAATAACAAGAAATTTATCATCCTTTTTTTAATGATATCTAAATAAATTGGTAAATGAATTAAAGGAAAAAATTGATGAAAATACAGCAAGATAGAAAGTTTATCTAGCAATAATTTAATTAATCTAGCAATAATTTAATTAATTGGTGCGTAAATTAAGTAACCAAGCAACTAAAGTAAATTGATGAAATCACCTGAATAGTATTTCGTTCAGTATCGTCAATGGTATGTTTGAGAATTGCTTTCAGAAGTAAATTATATCTCATAAGGCATTGCATCGGATTCGCCAAAGCGTCCAATAGACTTTGTCGCCTCATCATACGTTGCGATTCTGCCCACTAAAATTTCACGTAAACATGAATTAGAAAAAATGAAACTGTTATAAAATTAAAAATTTTAATAGATTGTTTGAAATTTAAAAAAAAAAAAAAAAGAAACAGAATAAATTTGCCAGTATTGAAAAGTTAAATTTGAATTACAACTATGCGATAAAATTTAAATAAAAGTCATTTGAAAATTTATGATTTCTTAAAAATGTTGAAAGAAACAATAAATTTGAAGGACTGCAAGCTAGTCATAAATCTTTTCTGATTTTTTAGAATTTCTCAATCATATAGATATAAATGCATGATTAAGAAATCCGGAAAAGGTGCGAATAAATATATTTAATGGTTTAATCAGATATAATATCATTTATTTCTCTTCAAACGGAATGATCCATTCAGAATTGAAGTAATAGCGATAAAATGATTTGTTTACCTTAACGAATTCGCGAAATAGAATATTTTCTTTTTCACATTTCTGTATATAATTGTGACAGTCGGCATAACCACATATAAAAGATTTATAGCAAAACCACCATTGATCCATTCGTTCAAAACCGTATTTCAAGATTTCTGGATCAAGAGAAGTGCCATTATTTCTGGAAAAAGAATAATGCTTTTATTATTATAAGTTTTTTCATTGCATTTTACCATACTTTCGAATAAATAAAATTTCTTGAAAAAAAAAATTTCCCGGATGAGCTAGAAAATAAATTACAAGTTATTAGAAATTTCTAATTTCCAGCAATCATTTTTCAACAGATATGCATCCTGTATTGAATCTCCAAAAATAAATATACTACTTAGAAAAAAACAAAAACCTTGAAATTTGAAGCATTCGTAATACCGCTTCTTTCCAAAATTTCGAATTATGGACGTAAAGTTCGGGATAATTCAAAAATACGCGACGTAGATTTACATCACGCATATAGCCTAGTTCTTGCATTTTTAGAAAACATTGGCAAAATTCATTCATTTGTTTTAGAAGCTAAAGATAATTATAAATTTTTATAAAATTATAAAAAAACAAATTCTGAAAACAAAAAAAAGATGCCATTGCTCATTCCTACCATAATCACTTCTAAAAATTCATCCACTTATACTCATATTTTAGCTTCATATTTTGGAACATTTGAAACTTAATTTCATTTCCGTTAATCTTTAAAGTTTGTAGTTATTTATGTGAAAATTATATTTTGTGAATTATTTGGTAAATTAAATTCCAAAAATTGCTCAGTCTTTTTTTCGAAACTAATCCATCGCATCTTCATAAATAATTTTTTATAAATCTCAATTTTTCCTTTTTTTTTCTTTCTTTTCTTCTTTTTTTTTTTTTTAGAAAAGATAACAAAAAATTTATTTGCCTGCAAATATCGATGTTCCATTATGACAAATTTCCAAATAGTTTCTTGCTGTTTATATGCATGCTTGCTTAATTCATCCTAAAATATTGACAAGTTAAGTGTAACAAATTTAAATTTTGTATCTAAACAATGATAAAAACTTTAGGAAAACTTGGCAAAGTGCATTTCGTTTGAGCAATTGGTCAAATTCTGAACGATTTCTTTACTCTGACAATTACGAATAAGCAATATCTTTTAATTTTGAAAATTTCAAAAAATAAGCTCTTTTATGCAATATATTTAAGATTTGCAATACTTTCGTTCAAATTCTCTGGTGATTTATATTGGGATTTCATGGAAATCTTCAATAGAATGTTGCTATTTAAATGGCAATTCTATGATAAATTGATATCAGCTGATATCATTCTTGCATTATGATAATTTCTTGCACTAAATGATAACTTACCGTATGGTAATAAAAATGGATCAAGTTCGTATTTCAATGTAAACTTACACTATTTTGAACAATATTGGTCCAATGTAGTTCAAGTTCAAACATTGGTACAGACTTCTGTACCTCATCTTTCACTAACGTTAAACGTGCAAGCATTTCGGCCCTAGCCTAGAATAAATCAAGTATTTAATTTTTCAAATACATATTCAAAATTTAGTTTTGTATTAAGTAAAAAAAAAAAGAAAAAGAGAAGAAATACTTAACCCTGCCCAAAAATAAACTTCGATTGACAATAGCTATGCTGTACAAACGTCTAATTCTATCGGCGCTCAGAGTAATCGAGGACAAATTCTTTGAACATGTTGGCTGATTCGATGCTTCACTAAAATAACAAATCAATAAGTAAAATGATTTAAAAATTGAAAAATTGAAAAAAAAAAAAGGAATGAATAAATTTTATTTCAAATTTTTACTTTTTTAAAATAATTTTTTCTGAAAAGAACAAGTATTAGAGAAGCATACGAAGACATAATCAAAACATTAAAAAATGTCAAATAAAGTTATGAGCATACGTTAATAAAACTTTTTAACATTTGCTGCAAATCAGAAATCATTAATTTTGCCTTCCAAAATATATATATATATTCAAAATTTTAAAATTTAAGTAAAATTTATCTCTGAAATTTAGTTGATTGCAAACCAATGTAGTAACATCAATGAGAAAATTAATCCAAGCAATAATTAAAAGAATCATAAGACGGAAATTTTGGAATTTTAAATTTCCTTATTTACAATCGAAGTAAAAATTTTAGTTTATATATAGCGGATTAAATTTTTATGATGTCATATAAAATCAATCGCTTTTGATCTAAATAATTCCAAAATTCGGTTTCTTTCTGAATGATTCCGATCTTCTCTCTCATTTAATCTATCAATTTTGTGAAATATTGAAATTATTGAAAACAATTCAGAAAAAAAATATGTTTAATATTCAGTGACCATATTTCAAATGTATACTATAAGACAAGTTTAACAAATTCTTCACAATTACGTAACATCAAATTGATCATACATAAGAAATGTCTTTAAAAATGTTCAAGAAAAGTGATCTTGATGTAAAATGATTGTAAAATCTCGAAGATTGTTGATTTTTATGACAGATTTGATTCAAGTTTTATCAAATTATCAACTACTGACAATGAAGAAAAATTTGATAAGAATTTCAAATAAAAGTGGGAAAAAAAAAGAGAGAGGAAAATGTCTGCTATTTCATTCCTTCTTGCTCTCTCTTTCTTACTTTTTTTTAGTAAGAAGAAATGAAATTTCGTTCTTTCTTTTTTTTTTTTTTCTAAAACTTGAACAATTCTTATTAGTTTAGGACTTAGTAAGTCTCTACTGTATAAACAATTAATCAATGCCTAACTCGAATAGCAAGATTGGAATTATTTAAAAGGTTAGAAATAAAATGATAGATTTTTTAGATTAAGATCAAAAAATGAATTGGTTTTTTCGAAATTTTGAGATTGAGCACAATGGATTGAATTGGATTCAAGAATTCTTATTCAAGAAAACGAATTAGTGGATGGAAGATTCGAGAAATAATTTGTTTCTTCGAAAAGGTGTAAATAGGTGAGTTAACAGAAACAAAAAAAGTTGTATCCATAAATTCCTCTAAATTTACTGCACAGCAAAATTTGTACCTTCTCGAGGAAGAAAAGGTGGAATTATAAAAGTAAGACCAATGATGCTTTTGTTACTTACGAAGTTTTTTCGAGGAAAATTTTATAGAAAAATGAATCTATTTATTTATTTTTTTTGTTAATTAATTGCTGTCGAAGCAGTGGAAAATAGATAAAAGTAATTCCCTTTCGCAATCGATTCATCTTCTAATTGATAATAAATTTATCTTGTAATCAATAACTTATTCATCATCTTTTAATGGATTTAGTCATTTAAATTTAAATATTTTTGGTAGTGCTTATTTACTCCCAAATGTTGATGAAAATTTCCACTTTTTTACTTAAATAGATTGGTAAAATTATGGAAGATAATAATTTGATTGTTTATCATTCATCCAGAGATTGCTTAATTCGTCAAGATGAAGCTATCAACTAAAATCAAAAATTATTTCTACTACTTACATTCGCAAAAATTTTTTTTTTTTTTATTTTAATGCAACTGTTAGTTGAAGAAATAACGGAACTACAAAATGCAGTGATTACGTTTGCAGCAATAATATGCAAATGAATGCAAGCAAATTTCATAAAAAACATAAATAAAAATGTTGTGAATTGCGATCCGAAGAATCAATAAACGAATGAATTCGCAAATCCTTGTCCGAATAAACTCAATAGTTGATTAATATTTTTATTAATAAACTCACTAAACTCAATATCAGGAGTCTGGAATGAATTAAAAGGCAAATGAACATACGTTTTAAATTTCTCAAATTTATTCTCTCATATTGTTCAAATCCTTAGAAAAGGATTAGATAATTTTATGATACAATATATCATTATATTTGTAAGAAAGATAACGGAAGAGAAACAATGACATAATAGTCTTAGAGATATAAAATACAAATTAATAGCTGTGCAATTGGTTCATTCATGAAATAATTAAATTCGTAAATTCAATTATCATATATCATAAGAAAAGAAGAAAATTCAAATTTTCTTATTTAAGAGTTATGCAAATTTTTGATTTTTGAAATAAATAATTTAGCTATCATAAATCAAAAGAAAAAAAAAATGAATAGAAGTAAAGCCTACTTGAATAATATCGATTGATTATTTGATGAATTTTTCTGAGTTTTTAACTCAAAATCTTTATAATCACTTCCCGAATGTGCCAGTGATGAAAGATTGCCTCGAATGAACGAAAACTAAAATTTATGCAATAATAATGCTATTTTGTGACATTTTCCATGTTTGATATGTCGAAGAACCTTGAACAATTTGCTTAAATCAACAAGATTGGCAAATATTTATTCATATTTTCAGACAGAAATCATTTTTAGAAGTAATGAAATTACTAACATTAAAAAATAATTGATTATATTATATGGAATACCAGAAATTTAATTCATTTTTGCAAAGGAATTTCTAAAATTTCAAATGTTCAAACAAAAAATGGATATTATGGATAAATAATCATTTAGCTGAAAAATTGTTTTTGCAACGAAAATTGTCGGAAAAAGAAATTCCTTTATTTGATGGATAAAAAAAAAGATCATAAACTCTTTATTATCTTATTTACTATTTGAATGGGAAAATTAGTGATCGCTTCATTTGTAATAAGCATTAAATTCAGTTCTGTTATACCTTATAACAATTTTAAATTGAATTATTATGAATTAAATATTATAACAAATATTTGGCTAGAGTGCCAAGATTATTAAAAAACCTTATTAGATAATTCATATTTAACAAGGATAAATGCTGAGTCTAAATTCATTTTAATTGCTATTCTAAGTAATTCAGTCGTTTGGTTTCAATGGAAATATTTGCAAAGGTGAAACGGAAGAAATTAATTAGATGCTTAAATTATCTGGAACAAAAATAAAAAAAAAATTCAAGCAAATTTTCATGGGAATTTGTCATTAAAAGAATATAATTATTAAGCTTAATAATAATGAAAGAAAATTAAATTACTAATTGATATCAATTTCTCTATATGCAAATTTAGCATGAGAGTCGCAATTGCAATTTCAGAAAAAAGTTTTCATTGTGAAAGTTTAAAAATTGCGATTGAATCAAATACTAACCAATAGTGAATTGACTGACGAAGTTATTCGTGCCATTCCCTTACGTGCTGAAAGTTAAAAAACGTGAACTCACGTCATTTGCTAATAAAATAGAAGCAGAACCAACTATCGAAGCTAATGATACAGCTAAATTCAAATATTCTAACAACAAACATAAAATTTTAATATCCAAAATTTGCCAAATTAATTTCTAAAAAAAATGGCAAAGGTGAAAGGTCAAAAGAAAAGACAACTGCATTAGTAATAAAAATATGCTATAGTTATATTCAGGATCAGATAATAAGATAATATTCATGGGAAACTCTGTCAATTTCGGCAATCTTGACAAGAGTCTAAATTTACGAGTTTTCTTTTTTTTTTTTTTTTTTTTAATTGATGAAGATTGTTTAATAATTAAAAGTGAAGTTTCATGATGAATTTTGAGCAAGCAGTGATATCAGTGCAAGATTATCCTTGATCGATATCATTAATTCTTGAAAATTTGTATATTAATTAAATACTGATAACCCTACATCATATACAAATTCTTGATTTAAATTTTTATTTCCTTCTTTCCTCAAATAGTCTTTTTTCCTTTTTTTATTTTAATGCCAATATAAGGAAAAAATTCTTCTCAAAATCGTTCATATTTCTATCATTCCCATTTCACACACTCTAATAAATGCAAAATCCTTATTCATTTCATTCTTTGTCACCAATTTAACAGGAAATTTCATTTTATTGTCAACAATATCCTATTATTTCAATCCAAAATATAAGAAAAAAAAACTTTATTTTACATTTTATTCCAAAAAAAAAATGAAATAATATTAAATTAATGATAGAAAAAGAAGTGATAATGACAATAATAAGAAATGAGAGAATGATGATAAAAAAGATTCTTAAACTGACACTCACTTTTCATTAATCTTAAATTACTAGTATTAAAAAAATTGATCAGAAATTACAACGTAAAAATTACGCCTGTAGAAGAATTTGTGATATTTGATAAAGTGATTAGATTCAAAAATTTTCTACTGATCAATCAATTTATGTCTCATGTAGAGCATATACTACATGGCCAAAGATCTAATCATTGATCAATTTTGTATAAGGCTTATTACGTGATTAGTTCCTGAGATTTGCATATCTGAATTTCATTATCATAAATATTCCCCAGCTATGAACCATTAAATCATTAATATCATAAACTTTCAAATCAGTGAAACGATCATTACCAATTGCTGTAAAAGTTCATAATTATGAACATTTTTGACGATACTTAATAATCGAATTACAAACAGTTCGCAGGATGGAGGAATTCGGGGAGAGAGAGAGGGAGAGTATTCGTTGTTATATAAAAGATTGAACGATTTGAAGCAGAAAATGTGAAAAGATTGGATTTTAACAAATTTTTCTTTCCAAACATCGAATATGTGCCCAGTTATTTTGTTTTAAATTTTTCAATTCAAATCACTTTTCATTTCATTTAAATAACTTTCCTTTCGAAGAATTGAAATTTGTGTAAACTTAAAAGCTAACTTTTATTACTTAGACTAGTACTGTCAAATTGACATTGATATAA